>NTHP01000001.1:1882179-1908755 GCA_003416845.1 Oplegnathus fasciatus | reverse complement strand
CCCCCCCCCCCTTGCCCTCTGCAACCGACACATTCTGAGAAAGACAAACCACACCCTGGATGTGGACGTTGCCAGAGATGGGATAACCAATCGGTGGGGCCTGGCGTCACGGTGCCCTGCTGTGACAACACTGGAACTAGATGGGAACAAGAGCAGTGTAAGGGGAGTAGCTTGCAGCATTCTCCTTTCAAGAGGTGCTGAGTAATAGCTGCAGTCTATTGAAATATCTCGGAGTGACATCCTCCTAAACACACAGGGTTGTAGATCATCATTTCCACTCAGGATCAAAGCGTTTGTTCCCGAAACATCCTCATTTTCACCAGGAATTGGTTTTTACTGCCCTCATGGAAATCCCAATCCTCATGTTATGAAACAAACACAACAATTAATTGGGTCATTGCATGTTTTTTTGTTGTTTATGTAAGTGAATCTTTCAAGGCTGACATTAAAGCAGCAGGATTTTCATTGCATATTCATATTGTTGACCTAAATGCCAAAAGCAGTTTAGCAGGAGGTGAAAATGGGCAGTGTATCTGTTCATTTCTGCATTTTCAGAAGTCATGGAGCTCTAAATAATTTGATGCGTCTCGGTGAGTTGCCGTAGGATACCTGATGCTTCCACTATGACTGCATTACTGTATCAGGGCAGTTAGACTGGATATCTCAGCCCAGCTCTCTGGTGTCTGGTTAAATATTAATGTTCTTGGATCCGTTACGCAGCCCGTAGAGCTTAGCTCTACTTTTTAGCCAATAACTCATTTTGCAGTGCCAGGTGGCAGCACAGGCTGCTTCTCTTGCTAATAAGGCATGAAATCAGACTATTATGAGTCTCTTCAATGAGATTAGTTCCTTAAAAGTTCAACTGCCTCCTTTTCTCCAGGGTGTAATCCAGGATGTGTAAACGGGGTCAAACAACCACAGCCTCCTCATTTTTTTATGAAATGTAACTTTAACTTCATGCAGGGCAGATGGATTGTTTCTTTGCATGTTAACTCTAGCAGCAGAGTGAGAACAGTGTAGGTACTTTGAAAAAAAGGAGACAAGGCTGTGTGCAATGTGTACATGCAAATGTCTGTGTGTCAGTTACAGAGTTTACATACACTGAGCCCTGTATGAGCCCGCAGGAGCTGTAGTGGGCAGGGCCGACTGAGTTTGTCTGGAGCTGAGGTGAGGCGTCAGAGGCAGGAACACAGACCGGGCTGTCTAGACTTGCTCTGTCTGTCTGCATGTTTTGTAACCATGCAGTATGGGGGGGGGGACCAAGACTAGTAGTGCACCGAGTTCTTGTTTTTGAGACTCACTGGCATCAGGTAGCGTATGAGTGTTTGATGCTGAGCAGCACTGTTTCCATTGTGGCCCTGAGGGAAACCACATAACAAAGAAAGCTTTTGGCAGGCCTGTTCTTATGTTCTTATGTGCTCATTTGTCATGCTACCTATAAACATTCACGCATCTCACCGTCTACTCCTTTTCATACCTCAAATCCCTGGCACAGGCTTGCCCATGATGATTTATTAATCTTATTCTCAGGAAAGAACCACAACATTAAGAGAATACGTCCTGCCCTTCGCTATAGTACTGCAATGTCACGCTGGTAAAATTAGATGCTGGATGTAGCTATTGTCAGGCAGAAAGTCACTGAAATGGAACTAAATGGAATACAGTATTAGACGTATTGGCCAGTGGATGCAGAACGCTGCATTTAGGCTCCATGCACACTGTTTCCACATCAGAATGGAAGGAAACCACAAGATATATAGTACCATCTGGCTTTGAGTAGATTTGTGTCAAAGCCCACTTTTATTGCCTGATGGAAGGGGGGAAGGGTGTAATTTCCCATGTGCCGAGTCACAGATAGTTGCATGTTGGAAAATGGGCTGGGTAACCATTGTGAGTGTGATTAGCATCTGGAGCTTAGATAATTAAACTGTGTCTGCTCCTCCAGCACAGCGCCAATTTTGAGGTGATTTACCCCAAGTCCCACCACAGCCTTTTTTTATCTCATGTTTTTTTAATATTTTGAAGATGTCTTTGGTGGTTTTGATATCCTATCAGACCAAGCCATAACCTATATACAGAAAACAGCACAGTCTTGTTCAGTGGACCTGGTGTTTTATGAAAAATGGCTGTTAGCAGTGCATGGCAGTCTTCATGACTTGTTAACCTGTAAACACCTCATAATGAGTCACTGCTCTCACTGTGGTGAGCCATTTGGTCCATAGTGAGCACCACTTTTCTCATCAGAGTGCACGAGTATGTATCACTTTTAGTTTGTTTCACGTTACACTCACTGACACTATCAGTACTTAAGGCTCACTGTATATAAGTGATTGTAAACAGTCATTCAACCTAAAGCACTTAAGGGTGGGTTTTGCATGTTTTGGCCCATTTACTACAAATCACACATGATTGCATTGTTCCAACCTTTCAGCTGCCATGGGCTCCCATTCATTTCAGTACAGTAACAAAATCAACTTACAGTTAGTTTGAGATAAGAAGTAACTCATTATCATGCACATTATGTCTATTTTTATTTCTGTTAAAGTTACAATGTTATTGTTGCATGAAAATCATGGTCTGCCCTGCAATACCACAAAACAATCATGTAACTTTGTCAAAAATAACAGCAGGCTTGATGTTCGCTGAGTAATTTTAATTTTACCTCACAGTAGCCACATGAAAAACATGCTCAGAGATGTGAAAAAAGTGTGGTGTCTTTAAAGAAAGGTCAAAATTATATGGCCTAAAACATTGTGCAATTGTGCAAAAACGTGTGGATAATAGTCAGCAGTAAGTAAATGATAAAAACTCAATTGGCTAAAATAAAGGGTTATTGTTCTTAATGCCATGTTGCTATCTTCCTGTGTGATTAAACGCTGACATCTCTCCTTCCCTCTGTGTGTTACAGGAGAACGGCCATTCCCATGTACCTGGCCCGACTGCAGTAAGAAATTCGCCCGCTCTGACGAGCTGGCCCGCCACTACCGCACCCACACGGGGGAGAAGAAGTTCGGGTGCCCGCTTTGTGACAAGCGCTTCATGCGCAGCGACCACCTGATGAAGCACGCCCGGCGCCACTCAGATTTCCAGCCCGGCATGCTGAAGAGGCCCCACGGCGGCAGCGGCGGCAGCACCACGCGTCCCAGCTCCCTCAGCGACTACAGCCGCTCGGACGCCTCCAGCCCCACCCTCAGCCCCGCCCTCAGCCCAGCCAACTCGCCTTAAACTGAAACCCAGTCGCACTTTCTGCCTCTGACCTGCGAGGCCTGTGTTTTTGTCATAACACTTGTGTTGCACAGTTGTCAGCAACCCCCCCTTTGCTATTCCTGCGCTTGCTGTGGTGTACCATACTGTACATAACTGCTTATTGTAGTGCAATTACTTGTGTGATCCTAAAAGAAGGTAATGCCTTTCCCAGATGGCAATATTTACATTCTATACCATATGTCTGTATTTTTTTAGCTTCGGATCATGGCTAGTTGTCCAATGTATGTTCGCAGTCAGCTAAACAAGGTTTAGAAGAAAGAAAAAACAGACACCCTAACAAGTCTTATCAAAATGTTTAGTTTTTTTTTGCTTTGTTTTTTTGAACGGGTGAGGAAAAAGGGGTACACACACACCTCAGGATTGAAGACAGTTGCTATTTCTGTAATACCACAGTACTCATCAGTACTCACATTGACTGCACAATATACTCATCACTTTACTCTGAAATTCAACGGGGGTTGAATTTTACGCCCTGCTCAGGGATGGCCTTGTTAGCTTGAAAGAATGAACACGGTGAAGAGAAACATACAATACATATATAGCAGCCTTACACTCAACACAATTTGCACTCTTTGTTTTTTTTTGTTGGTTTTCACGTTCGAGGAAACTAGCCCTACGGTCAATCGTACACTCGCTTGTGTTCTGGGGGTTCATATGTAATGTGTGTTAAGAAATCGATCCCCAAACCTCCACGTCAGTGAACAAAATACATCTGTTCCTCCACCGCAACGTTAAACAGCGGCGGGCCAGCGTTTTCATTAAACAGCGGTGTGCAGTATATACTGTGTAAATCGGCATTGTGGGAGGATCGGGATTATATTGGGTGAACAGTTTTTATAAATATACTCAGTTGAAGAAACTTTAGACCCTTTAAACAGAGACAGTTAAGTTTCAAAGCAGCTGTTCATGCTTTTTTTAAAAAGCGCTGTATCATCAGCCAATATTTCACTCAAAATGGACACAAAGGGACTTTAGTTGAAACAATGTTTATCCCTCTCTGAAGCACATAGGAAAAAGTACCAAAGACAAGAGTGAATGAAAGCTTTCTATTCAGTCTTGTAAGCTGCCCTTCATTGAGGCCTGGGGCTGGTGGTTGGCAGTATCACAGGTAGAGCCAGACAGCCGGCTCACTTCCCTCCTCCTGGCTCTGCCTTTTGTGGCCTCCCTGGAGGAAACAGCTGCATCCCACAAGAAGCTATTCACAGCCCGCAGGAGGAGTGCTAACATGCCATTCCCGGGGAGTACTCCCTCGCCCATCTGGCTCTACCTGTCCTGTCAGTGAGTGGTGAAGCTCCAAGCCTGCCCAAATTGCATAAGGTTGCCCAACTTGTGGGTCAAATGTAGGCCAGGGTGTTGGGCAGCACCGGGCTGGGTTGCGACAGGGTTGGAGCACGGAGCGAACAAAGCAGCTATCTGCAGTACACAGGCAAAAGAGGGCAGGTCCTGATAAAAGAGGAGAGGTTTATCATGAGCTGAGCAGCACAGAGGGGGAGACACCCAGTCGCAGACACCACCATCCCCTCCTCCTTCCCCAACTCCCTTCCTCCCTGAAACTGTAGAAACCATGAGCGAAAAATGGCTGTAATTAGTGGGTTGATCCAAACTGTAGGATAAGAGTAGAAAGAGAAGTGTATGAACAACAGTACTACCTAGACGATGCTGGCAGTGTGGGTGGGATGTACCCAACTCCATCCTAAGCACAGGGAGAAATCCTCTACTACTGCTGGAGAGTCAAATTTCACAATGCCAAGGAAAAATGCCACTCCAAATTCACGCTGATAAACCAGAGCTTCTCAAACAGCTGCTTTCAAACTTCTCTCTCGCAACAAGGGGGCTTTTAAACTGTTGTAAAAACATTTGAACCAAAATGAACATATCAGCAAAGTGCAGTGCTCACCAGCCTCACGTCATCCTGCCTGTGAAGCTCAGATGTCCCGTGAGAAAGCTGACTTGTGTTTCTAGACAGACATGCCTCAATAAGTCAGGCAAAAGGCACAGTAAACCTTCCATGGCCACGGGCACCACTATCAAAACTGCTGCAGCCCCGCCAGTCTGTGTTATGCCTACATTTTCTTTTAATGCTTCAGCACTAAAGCCGGAAATAGTTTCATCCATGTATGTGGTCCTGTCAGAACCCTCCAGACTGTTGTCATCATGAATCGCATGTGCTAGCTTCATCCTACCAACGACTCGACCGACTCTCGCCCTGCAGTCCCCGCGCTTCACGCTATATGCATGTTAACAACTGCGCCTTGGAAGCGTAGAGGGTTTCTGAGGCGGTCCAGCAGGTGTAAGTTCATGAATGGCCGGCCTTGTCCCTCGTTCTCCACAGCAGCCATCTCTCTGTAAAGTTGTGAAGAATCAGCTCTGTCACATCCTCCAGAAAGAAAACATCCCTTATTTAGATCGAATGCAGTAGTTTCCTCAAAAACACCACATGTTAAACGAAAAAACCAACCCTCTGTAAGATGTTAAAATAGTTTCCAGGCTGCAAGATGACACTCTGAATGCCACTGATCAGCAGCTCTTAGAAGAAGCATTGAGAGGGTTTTACATTTAGCATTTCTGAAAAAAAAGACAAACAAACAAATTCTTCAGATTGCTGTTGAGCGGCTTTTTGTGGCATCTATCCACGACTTTTTTTTTTTTGGACTTGGTTTGTAGTGTAACTTTCTCTTGCAAAAAAAAAAGAAAAAGAAATTCTGAGTAGCTCACCCTCAAGCAGGTTTCACCAATCACTTCTTAATCCATAATCTGCACATTTACCTCAGGGTCGACATCCGCAAAGCAGATATGGGACAGTTTGTGGATTTTGTTGTAACATCAGCTGCTGCACAGAAATATCTGCCAGCCTCCCCCCGGTGTTCCTGGGTGCTTAGTGCTCACTGCTGGTCAGTGTCCGACCACACTGGAAACACAGGAACTCCTCTGTGCGGGCCCAGCTCCTGCCTATAATGTCTTCATAACACCCTACAGTCCTGCGATACGCCTTAGTAAGCACTGGGCACTCTGGAGCTGTTTTCAGTGAATCGCCCCTTTAACACCTTTGACCCTTAGTGTCAGTGGACTTACAGTAGGCCAAAGGAAGCTCCTACCATCTGAAAATAAACCGACTGTGACAGTGTAAACAGTCTATCCATCCATCCAGACTGCACCAGTGACATATAGGCGTCCACAGGCAGAGTGTCTCATAACTTTTCTTCTCACTGTACCAAATCTACTTGAATAATTCAACACAAAACGCCATTGAACACAGTTTTGTACATGTCCATTTTTACTGTACTTGCTTTTGTTGTCAAATGATTATTAACCTCTCTGGAGAAAGGTGTGTTTGATTTATTTTGTTGCTTTTTTTTCTGGATTTTCCATTGTCTTCAGGTCATTTCAGCAACTCTTTTGAATTTATCACAGCATTAAGGTTGACTGTTCTTTGTCAGGCTGTTTTAAAGGCTCCACATGTTGTGACAAAACCCCCCCCCATCATTTCAGCCCCTATTAATGGGGTTCACCCCTTTAATCAGAAACTCTTAATACTCTGTTGATGTCAGGATGCAGGTTATTCCAGTTAGCCTGTTATCCAAAAAAATCCTCCAAGTCAGAAAATGAAAAGTTTGAAACTTCCTGACCTCTATGTACGACAATTTCCGATGGAGTGACTAATGTTCCTTATAATTTAGATTCTTTTGAAAGTTTTCCATAAGAATTATAGAGACCACAGCATTGTGAGTTAGCAATGTAGTCATCGTTTTTATTATTGCTTTTTTTGTGTCTCATATGAAATGTTTAAGCTTGTATATTTTTCAAAAATCATACCTCTTGAAATATTTTACTTTTGTTGTACCTTCATATCTTTTCATCCATCATGTAGCTTACGTTTGCTCGATGAGTAGCACAAATAATTGGTGGTTTTATTTGTCTCTACTTGAATGAAGAAGGAAAGAAAGAAAGAAAGAAAGAGACTTTTTTCTGTAAAAAACAAACAAACAAAAAACACTGGGCTACATTTTATATAATCATCCCATGTTGTCAGGGTCCTGCACATCCTTGTAGATTCAAAAAGTAATCTTTCCAGGAAATAATAAAACCTTATTTTTTATTATTTTATGTTACAAAATATTTAAGACATCTTTTCCCTACTGAGCTCCACATATTTGTCTTAGTTAAACATTTTCTATGTGAGGGATGATGTCAGCTGTAAAATACTACGAAACTCCATTACAGCATTTTTTAATCCAACTTTACGATTGTAATCCCTGTAAGATTACAGATTTCGACATCTGTTATAGAAAAAGGACTTGAAACGATGACAAATTGGAAATACAAGGTTTCTACACAATGCTAACAGTGTACCTGTTAATATTTGTTTCTGCTAATTGTAAAAAAAATACATTAAAGTGAATTGATTGTTGCCTAGTATGTAAAGAACTAACATTAATCTTATTTTTTAAAAAAGCTCATATTAATTACATGAATATATCACTGATCAGACCGTCTCAACTGAAATCTTCATGACTGATCTCAACGTACAAGCATGAGCGATGCAATTGTGTGCCAAAACTATAATGGTAACTTCATAAAGATGATACAAATGTTGAGGGTAAAAAAACAACAACAACCTTGCTACTATCAGACATTTAACAAACTTGTACAGTTTTATAAAGTGTGACATGTTTTTATGTAATGTACAGTAATATTTCTTTTCTGCTTTATGTAAACATTTTGATTGTGTAGCTTTGTTTTCATTTGGTTCTTGTTATTTAATTTTTTCTTCTTTTTTTTTCGTTTGCTGTACAATACTCGAGCGTTGTATATTACAGGCTAATTACAGGTATTTTTGACATAAACAATCTTAATGATAATGAACACCCAACCATTCCAAAGGATTGAAGATTGCATTTGCTATAAATGTGCTGCTTATATTGACCCGATGCATTTTTGTAGGTTATGAATAGAAGTCTGTCTTGACTGTGAGGTTTTACACGTTGTGAGTTGTGCACAAGGTACGTTTCTCATTGTCAACATTTCCCAGGTTTAATCTCTCCTCTCTTCTCTGCGGGCTCTTTGTGTAGGCTAAGCCAATTTGAATGAACAACATACATGCAATATTTAAAAGTATTATAATATATGATGTTTAAAAGTTAAGGACATACAGAGCATGTCTTCCCTCGTGACAAAGGCCTGAGGCTTTTTTGAAGGTGGGAATAATGTTGAAGAGGCAGCCGTGATAGGAGAGAGTGGTTCTTGAGCAGTGAGAAGGAGCTTTTGAGTTCTCGCAGCTCATCAGAGGCTCCACAGTTACAAGTTGTTACCAAAGGCTTTGAAGGGAAAGATGAATGTTGCAGTAATGTTGAGCCCAACCCAGTTTGGACCTCTGGGTTCAACTTTATATGCTGTAAGTGTTGATCAATGGATGTTGTGCTTAATATGGACCTTTTTCTACATCTCAAATAAGCAACTTTGTTATTTTTTTAAAAATCACTTGAATGAACAAAACCCATTTAATCATACGAGCAAACAAATTCTGAATGAGTAAAAAGACGAACGAAGGAGTGAGTAGGAACATGCAGCACAGCAGACCATATCTGTCTGTACCCTTCACTGGCCGTGTGGTCTTGCTCGACTGCCTGAACTGACACTGTGCGGCGTTTGCTCTTTGCTCGAGAAATGCACACTGACAAAAAAGTCTTTTGCTCGAGCGTTGAATAGTTTTGCCCTTAAAGGATTTGTCTGTACCGGGTTATGCAGCACACAGTGTTGTGAATGACCTCCCTTTGATTACAAGGAGAGAGCCTCTCACCAGCCTTCTGGTTCTGTTTCCTGTACCTGTTTGTCCTCAATGTACCTCCTCAGTGTAACGTTGCTCTCTTGATACCTCCGTGCGTTTCTCTTCTGCCCATCACCATCAGTTGCCTGTTGTAGTGACTCCATGGTGCTGCTTCCCCTCTCAGCACCAATATAATCTAATCTGTAAATAACTCTCGACTCAGCTATGGCCAGTACATTCTCCTATGACCTCACTCTAACCTTCAGGTGTCATTTTGTTTTATTTTTTTCTCTCAGCAAACCAAAATCACTACATTCAAGTATTACAGTTGTACAGTTCCTCGGATTCTACACACAGTTAATGTGCTGGTCTTAGCTGCTCTGCTGTACCTTTTTATGGCATTATTTTTTACATGTTAGACAATATATTGTGACCATGTCCTATGCAAATATGAAAAATAACAGATTGTTGAATAATGTATGTTGTCATAACTTGTATGCATGAAATAGTGAAGTTTACATTTGGAAATAAATTCATAAAATAAGCAGCTACAATTTGTTTGGTGCTCATTTCCTTTTCCGTTAAAGTGACGCTATGTGATTGTTGCTGAACAGCGGCCACAATCAATGGAAATTAACACATTATGGGATAATGCGAAATGCTAAAACATAGGCTAGTAGTATGAGAGGAGAACAATCATTAAAGCATCTTGTACGGATTAGACAAACAGGCTATATAACACGAATTGGTGAAGTTTAGAGGTGCCGGACAGAGCCAAGCTAGCTTCCAGTCTTTATGCTAAGCTAAGCTAACTTGCTGGTTGTAGCCTTAATGTTACATTTACCGTACAGATATGAGAGTGGTATCGTCATTCTTCATCTTCATTCACTATTCCTTTAAGTCAGTGATCTGACTGAGTAAGTAAGTAAGTCAGTTACATTAGCTAACATTAGCCACCATAAGCTAAAGGCCACACCAAGTGAAGCTGTAGAGGTAAAACCCCTGAGTGCACTGAATTGGGCAAGGGTGTGTTTTATTGCTCATGACTTTTTTGTCGTAACTTATTGTAACTCTCATAGCCGCTCTTTAATGTCAGATTTGTGTCAGTCCTCCTCTAAGAAAGTTCCTCATTTGTAATTTTAAAGCAATTTAAACATTAAAGCAGGCTTACAGCAGAGAACTGCAGAAAGGGGTGGAGTGATATTCCTCAGTTAAACAGCCTCTTCTCACGAGCCTGCCTCATGCGCTTCAGTATTATTCTTGCAACAGGAAGTACACCTTGTTCCCTCATTTCACCCATGCAAATATTTACAGTAACTGCTGGGGTATCAACAATGGGTGGAGCTCCAAATGCTGGGGACTCCTTCCTTCCTTATTGTATTTCAGGCCAAATAGACTGATAAATTGTGTGAAGTTTCCTGTATATGCCCAGCGCACTTGCAACTTCAGAAGAATGGATGATTCATCTACGAACTGCAGCCTCCCCCTGTGCAAAGTGTACTTTTAACTCCGCACAACACACACACAAAAAAGCAGAGTTTCCCACTCCATCTGCATTTGCTGCTCTGCAAAATCTTTTTATCCCCGCTCTTAAGCCAAGTGTGCCCACCAACACCAGCAGAGATCACAGGCGTGGCCTTTCCTGCTCACAATGAATCATGCAATGTGGAGTGAGACAGGAAGGAAGAGAAAGAGCGAGGGCATTAAAATTCTTGATGAGGAGTCTGGTGTTCTCCCTGCTCAATCTGTACACCTCCTGTCTCCAGGCAGGTTGGACCTACCAGCACACCACGCTACACAAACAGACAAGCTGCCACCCCTGGCACAGCCACACAACTTGGTGCGCCATCACAGCCGGCATGTTCCCAGAGCTTGTTTTTCATATTTGTGTGGCAACATGAGGGACTTGTGCATAGTTAGGTTTTATGTATTTATATTTAACTCGTTTTTTTTTTTTTTTATTGTCTTAAGCTTTGAATTTTGGCAGGAAGCTGTTGTCAAGGAAAATTGAGCTCCTACATACAAAAAAATGCATCTTTTCTCTGAGTGATAGTGGAGCCTCTGGTCATGCAACAGTAAAGTCTCACTGGAGTCCCTCTGCAGACCACTGACTGAGCTAATTCACACATATCTCGCCGTATTACAAGAAAGATCTCGTGTTTTGCTGGTTGTGTGGGTGAGGCACATATTCTCTCTGGGTTGCATGTCTTTCAGTCACGTGTTTATTCTCAGCATGACACATTTTCTCGTCTGTATTATGTAGTTATATTGCTGCAGATGCGGAGCAAAGTACAGACAGTTATATGAGCAGTGAGAGCATATCTCTGCTGGTATCACCCTGCAGACAGGATGTGGGGGCGGGGGAGGTGGTTTCAGTTTGACTGATTTATCTCTTCAGTCACACCTTGTCTTTGGATTATCAGCTCCTGAGCACCAGTCTCCAGGTGAAATTATCTACGCAGAATAAACTCAGGTATTCATAGTGTGGCCAGAACCTCAACCATGAGTTATTTTGAATGCATTATGGGAAAGTACAGCGTGTGAGAGAGATGGAAGATGAGGATGAGGGGGTGGGTGGGTGGTGTTACCCGGCGCTGATTGGTGCACCCAACCTATACACACTCAAAGTCTAGGGCGTGGGAGGCTTTGTGGGCTGGAAAGGGTCTATGCTCCACTGAGGTGTGTGGGCATCGCTGACTTTGAGACTCAGTGGAATTATTCCACAGAAAAAGAGGGAGAGATGTGGTCAGCAGCAGCAGCAGCGGTCCTAATCACACAGAGGCCCGTGTGTGTGTGTGTGTACGTCCCTCTTCCTCCATGCCAAGCCCCAGAAGGCAGGCTGAAGGGCCATGTGATGCCACCCACTCTCGAGTGCAGTGCATGGCAGGGCTGGCGCTAGATCCTGCAGAGCGGGTGGGATGAGCTCAGATATTGGAGGCTGGCACTGGCTGAGAACAAGGCTTAGCTATGGGAGGTGGGGAGGGGGGAGTTTGGCATTACCACTCACTGCAGCAGAGGCATCAAAGGCAGCAACCTGCTTAAAACGCAACAGCACTGTAAATACTGTCAGGTAGAGTGGTTTACAATCTAGTTGATGAGAATAGTTGATGAAAATAGTGCAAAGAGGATCTAAATATTCAATTTATATACCCATGGATATGTGTAATTGTCCCACGTTTTAATTTCACCGTCTTAATGAGACAACTGCTTACCATAAAAATCAATATTTATGAACTATTGTGTTGCATTAAGGCCTCTAATGGGTTCTAATTATGTGAAGAAGAAGACAGATGCATCTGAAAGGGGAATAAAAGGCAGCTTATAATTTCTGTATCCTGGTGTTTTTTTGTATGAGCGTTGGTTTGAAATGAGTTGAGTGAATTTGACAACATGGAGGCTGTGCGGTGCCGTTTGAGAGGATGAGAGGCCTGCCAAACGACTGCTGTATGCTTGATAGAGCTCTTTGTTGCTTTGAAAAGCAAAGGGAGGTCCCTCATGCAAATTCAAAGGAAATTCTGAGAAAAGGGGATCCAAGAAAGAAGACAATGCACTCTGTCTCATTCAGCGCTTGTTCTGGAAGACGCGAGGATACAAGAGCTCGGGATATATTGCTCTGGAGAAAGGGGCCCTCATGTGCCATTGTGTGACTTACACTAGACGTCACGTGGAGATCTTCAGAACTTAACAAGTCATTCCATATTATTAGCAGCCGCAGTCCACAACGGTGACCTGAAGTGGTTGGGGAAGTGAGTCTAACCCACATCGTTGTCTCTAGCAGCCCCAGTCACGAGACTACACGCTCAGGCAGAAGTATGCGATTCATCCCACACATACTGTAACAGGCTGCTGCCCACCCAGCAACCTTCTCCTCACTCTCACTCCACCAACTCAGTCAGCTGCTACTGTACAAACTGCAGATACTAATTTTACCTCATACTCATAGATTGCAATCTTCAGACAGAATTTGATTTAGTTGTGACACTAGGGTGCATTATAGTTTAACAAGACCTCAGAGTCTACAGCCGCGCTAGCAGCTCTGGGAGGCTGTACTTTGGCCCAGTGTTGCTTTGAGCTCAATGCTAACATTGGTATGCTAACATGCTAGTGACAGTGCCAACATGCTAAAATGTTAAACCTGTTCATCATCTTAGGTTAGCGTGTTAGCATTTGCTAATTAGCACTAAACCTATAGCCGAGCCTGATGGGAATGTCATTAGTTTTTCAGTTATTTGGTCCTAAAACAAAGTATTAGACAGATTAATATTTCGACCTGAAGCCTGAAGAAAAGTTAAGGGAACACCAAAGTTCTTACATTTCATCCTGAGGGGGAAATTAATGTCTGTATCGAATTCTATGGCAATCTAACCAATTGTTGTTGAGACATTTCACTAAAAACCATGAACGTGATCCTTGTGGCTAGAGGAAAAGTCAAAGGATCACGAAAGTATACAGGATACATCCTCTGTGAACCATGAATGTTTGTACAACATTTTGTGCCAATCCATCAGGTAGATGTTGAAATATTTCACCAGATAAGTGACATCTTTGACCAGATGGTAGTGCTAAATGAAAAGTCAAAGGATCACCAAAGTCTGTAGATTTCTTCATTCTTCCATGACAATACATCCAATAGTCAAGATATTTAATTCTGGATCAAAGTGGTGGAACAGATCGACTGACGGACATTGACGTAGAGCCATGCTGCTAGCATAGCTAAAAAAACAACCCTAAAGGCGTTCTATATTTTCAAAATCATGACTGCTTGTGTAAAACCAATGATCTGACAATCTGACCGTAAGCCGTTGGTAACAGCTGCTTTTCTCTGCATTTGAACTAAATTCATCCTTACGTATCTACGATGACAAATAAATGAATAAAACCTCTCTTTGAATATCCTGGGTTATTTCTTATGTAGTATTTGATGCCATTTTTCTTGATATGTGACTTACGCTCACATGCAGCAAGCCCTCACCAGATTTAACCATCACAGGGATGGAGGACTCTTCACTTGAATGCACTTGCAGACTTTCTGCTGCTTTTCAAAGGCCTGTTTCGCTGCGTGGCGTCAATCCTCCTGCCAATGTAGGAGCGTCTCTGGAGGAATAAGGCAGAGTTACAGCTCTCAGTCTGGAATGCTGCCCTACTTGGCAGTTCACTCCAAAGAATCTCAACTTTGTAACCTCAGACCAATCTTGGTTGGAATTTTCCCCTCATTCTGTTTTGTTTGACTCATTCAGAAGGCAGACAAAAGATTAATTACTTTTTTCAATTAAGGCTTATAAGTCTTATAAATGACCACTGAAAGTGTCTAATTCAAAAAAATTAGCTTCTTCAAGGGACACTGCTCTGATTTTACACATGAAGATCAGTTTAGTTGTCATGGGAAGTACTATACAGTTGTATAATGTCTTCTGAGGCTCCGGAGAAGCTTTGTCAAGTCTGAGAAATTAACCCTGGTGATGTCATAGTGATGTCATCGGGATTATCTTCAGTTTTTTTTCAAGAAAGTCTGCGTTACAAACCTGGGGCACGGAGTTTAATAGACCAGGCAGAAGGGTTTTATAACAGAAACTATCGAGTGGCATTATAGGAATCGTAGGATGCAGCCTTTTTGGAGCTTGACCCACATTTGCTACCAAAAAAATCAAGATATTTTGGTCTCTGCTGCATCAATTTTGACTGTACTGTTTTTTTTTATAATCTGTCTCTTGCAAGTCCCCCAACATTATGGAAATGCGATATTAAAATGCTGGAATGCCCGTTTAAAGATGCTGTTAAACTCTGCTAAGCACCAATTACACTTTCCAAGAAAAAGTGGGACAGTTCAAATAACTGTGTTCAGTGTTTGTTGTAACCATATTCAGTCTTGATTAGTTCTGGTACACTAATACAGTAATTTCAACCTGTTATCGTCTGCTTTTAGGCTTCACTGGAAAACAGAAGAGAAGATGAAAGGAAGTAGATAGCAAAAAAGTATATTGTAGTGTATGTGGATAAACCTAGTTCCTTATAAAGTACTGATTCAAAAAATCCTCAGCCTAAAAATCAAATCTATAATCTCTAGATTTCTCATGATAACCTCCTTGAAGACATACAAAAATGACACAGACACACCGTGTTTGTAACAATAAACTATTTTTTTTTCATATTTACATCTGTACCTAATGTGCAAATCAATAATTTAAAGTAGTGTAAAACTCTTAAAGGAATACAAAATCATATCTTACAGTCCTAACATGGTGAGAGTCCATGAACTGGTCACATAGAAACAAAGAGGAGCAACACTGCAGTGTGTACAGGAGAGAGACAGAAGCGAACCCAGGGAGCAGTGGACATCCTTGGCCAGGACACACTTAGTTAAGGACAGCATGGTACATTATCCAAGCATCACCAGAACAAACAGCAACACAAACACTGCGTCTTTACAGTAGTCATGTCGAATGAGCAGAAAGCACTTGGAGGCCCGGGGTTTTACAAACCCACTGATTGGTTAAAGCACTGATGATCACAAAGGCTTGAGGTGCTCTTAGCAGCAGGTGCTTCTTTTAACGGCCTCTAGATATGGAAGAAGAACAGACAATCTCACACTGGACCGGTGACACATCTATACTGCAGGTCACCACATAGTGCTAATAGCATGATTGCACATCGTGTTGTGTGTGTGTAGGGGGGGAAGAGACACTTAATCACACTTCAATCAGACAAATACGCAGCGGCCTGCTCTCACTACCCACAGTTCTTCTCATCTAACACACATTGACCGAACAGAGTAGTTAACAGGCGACTCAGAGAAACACACCATAAACACTGCATATTTGAGAAGCAATTCATCCTATGCACATTGTTCGGTGTTTGCCACACACACACACACACACAAAAAAAAAACATTTTGAAAATTTGAATCGTAATTTTTTTTTTTTTTTAAAGAAGCCAGTTTGGCAGTGCTTGTGGTCTTTAGGAGGTTGACTATGGGCAGAAATGTGAAATGATATCTTACACAATATTTTGAGTCCAATTCTGACACAGGGAACCCTTGCACCGTGGTAAGAACAAAAGTACACTTAACAAATGAGATAGTTTTACATTTCATCCTAATCCAACATTACAATCTATAATGCTTACACATTTTAATTCCTGTAGTTCAAATTTGTTTACAAAAGCACACCGTGACAATCCTTTACAATTTACAAGACACAGTTAACCTACAGTAACTATATTATTGGTGCATAGACAAAATTGGGAGAGGGTGTAGCAAAAATCACCAATTTATTGCTTTAAAGTCTAATATTAATCTCCCATTAAATTTCTTTTGATTGCAAAACAACTACAAATTTTCCACAGAGATTTTGAAGAACCAAGCAGAGGTATTGCATTCAAACTGATTAAAAGAGCTAAAATGTTCCCTCCTGATGAGATGCAAATCTTTTGTACTTTGAAAAATAAAGAACTTTCCCTCACATAAAGAAAGTTACATCACAGAGAAATGACTTTTACTCTAAAACAAGTAAAAGACTAAATTCAATGAGACAGAAACAAACCCAAAACAAAATAGCACAATTTCTGGCCAAAGCTGCTCACTGTTTCAAGTTCTGCTTCCCCCATCATAAAGTAACAATCTTTACTAACAAGGGAAGGGTGACAGGAATACAAGAGCATTCTTCAACAAAATAGGAAAATGTTTGCCATCATGTTATTCTAAATGCAGAGTGCAGATGGTGTAGTTCCCTCAAGTCTCCTGCGGCCTTGCTGACAAGTGGCTGAAGTGGCTGTGATGGCTATGCAGGCCTCTGCACTTTGTTCTCCCTCTCCCTGCGTTTCAGCTCCTCTCTGTAGCAGTAGGAGCAGTAGTTGTCTGTCTCTGGCCTGCCGTAGAAGGAGCAGTTCTCCCTCTTGCAGCGGCGCTGCTGAAAGCAGTACAAAGGGCTTCCAGAGCTCCGCCCTTTGGTTTTGTCTTGGTTGAGCCAGGTGTGAGACGAGTTGTCCTCATCAGCAAACTCCAGGCAGTCCTGAATGTCTCCCGCATCGAATCCATTGGTGTAGGTGTGGGACTTGTGTTCGCCGGGCATGTTGTAGGACAGGGTCTCTATGGTGTTAACAGTGCGGACCCCTGACAGGCGGGCAGGGCTGTAACTCTGGGATGAGAGTGTGCGGTTCTGCTGGGGGTAGGTGGCGCATGTCTTTAGGGAGCCCACCACAGGCTTATAGGGGTCATCTTGGAAGATGGAGGATTGCATGTTGACATCTTGTAAGTGAATCACGCTGTGCCTCTGGATGGGCGGTGTATGGCTGTAGTGGGCAGACACAGGAACGGGCCCAGGTCTCTTAGCACCAATACTAGGGGAGGAGTAAGGCGCAGGGGCTGGGACTGGGGTTGGGTGGGAGACATGGTGGGAGACTGTTGGTGGGGTGAGAGGAGGGACTGGGACAGGGACAAGAGGGGCTGCAGGAGTGGGACTGTTCCTGCCCTGCATCTTGAGACCCAGTGGGGGCTGTGAGTTGTGGTTGTAGGTGTGGGTGTGGTGGGGCAGGACGGGAGAGCAGCTCTCCGGAGGCGAGCTGTCCGATCTCTCCCTCTGGAAGACACTCTCATGCTCAGACTTCTTCGCGGCCACCTCGTTAGTGGCAGGGGGCTTCTTCTCGGCCTCCTTCCTCTTCTGCTCCTGCTCCTGGCTGAAGCGCTCCTGGGCGTTGGTCAGGTAGTAGCTGATCATCTCCTCGTGGAACTGGTGTCGATGGCTGGTGAGCAGGAGGCCTGCAAAAATGAACTTGCGCTCCCCCTGCATGGCAGCCCGCAGGATGTTGAGGCTGAGCTTGACATCGGTGCTGTATTTCCAGTTTTCCAGAGTCTTGTCCCCTGAGACTCTCCCTGCACTGTCCTGTCTCTCGGTGGGGGAGGAGCTGGAGGGTCTGTCTCTGTCTGTAGGGGAGGGACTAGTGGCCTTCTCAGAAGAGGTGGAGCTGGCTGACTGGCCCGACTCCTCCTTGCTTCCCTTGGTTGTCTTAGACTCCTTCTTCTTCTTTTCCCCTCCATTCTCCCCACTTCGACCTGAGCCAGAGTTAGATTTGTTCATTTTGCCATGCACGAGGCCACCCAGACCTCCCATGTTCTTCTTCAACTTGATCCCCAAGGTTTTGCTGAAGCTACCTAGTTTGTTGGCTACAGAATCAGCCCGACTCTTGTCTTTGTCCTTGCGCTGCTTGTCTTTGTCCTTCTCCTTGCTGGGCTTGCCGCTGTTGACGTTAGAGTTGCTGCCGACAGATTCGCGGTCAGAGTCCATAGACTCGGCTAGAGACTGGACATCCTCACCTGCAGAGGCTGTGGGAGACTCTGGCTGAGCCAGGGGAGCCTGCACAGAGATGAAAACACAGATCATAGCACAAGCAATGATGTCTCCGGCTCATTTTCATAACATTGTGGTTGAAGGGATCAATCAAAATTCAAATTGAGTTTTAAAAGATTCCAGACAAATTCACCAAAAAACATTCAAAAAGAACTTAGTTGCCTTATTTTTGATGATTCATAATCAGTACAAACACATGAATGCATGAGATCATTGTATTCTGACAGTAAATAAAATAAAACTGAACTCTGTGGTTTCGAGAACATCTGGAATGGAGGAGTCTCTCCAGAACTAAATTAACCACGATGAACAAGCGTGCGTGTGAGAAAAAGTTACCCTTGTTTCAGATGGAATTCGGATCCACGTTACATTCATGTAGTTGTGCAGCAGGTTGAGTTTGGCCTCCAGAGACAAGATTAGGCTGCGGGAAAACATGTATCCACAATTAACAACAAGCAGTGGTATAACACAGTTGACATTTGACAATGTTTTTACTAAAACCTAATGGCCTACATAGCATATTTAAGGGTCTGAGTATGACATTTTTGAGAACTTTGGATAGATTTAAAGGCATGAAACCTGCTGCATTTCACCAGTTGTATAAAGTAAAATCCCTACATAAACACTGCCTGCAATGCATTAAGGGTAATATAAAGAGGTAGTATTAGGAAGTGATTTGAGCATCTTTTCTCTGTATATCTGCATTGTTCATACTGCAGCTTGTTCAAGGATAAGCTAACCCCCTGACTGGCAGGAATGTGAAACAGAAACCCTTACATAAACTCTTTGCTAAACTCAGAGAGGGTGTTGCTGCTTTAGTGAGGCCATTCCTGGGAAACCCTATGGATGACTGACGTGACTCACAATTTGTTCTCTCTCTGCTCACTCTTTGAAGTGACCTGAGCCTGGAGCCCATAATCAGAGTTAAACCCCTCACATACAGCCTCGTGGTATAGGCTAACAGAAGTGCCTTGGCCTGCAGTTTTTACTCTCTCTGTGTGCTTTGTTGATAAGCATCAACACCCTGTGATATACTATACAGGACTTACTTGGCTAGTTTGGTATTATCATTGTCGTCCCTCCCCCACTCCCAGTCCCTGCCAGGGTCCACGGCAAAATGGAGTGCCAGCAGCTTGTGCTCCGAGTCAGTCAGAGGGATAACAGCTGGAAGAGATGAGATTATCAGAAGGTTAGTTTGGTCTAGCTTTACCACCGGACACTACATTGCATGCCACCCATTCTCTCACAAGGCCACCGTGGTGTCAGAGCTAAAGTGACACCATAATGACACCATGTTAATTATCCCAGATGCCTGTCAGCGTGGGGTAAAGTATACTGTGGGTGTATTCTATCTGCCATCCATTTTTTAGGCAGAGAAGTGGCCGTGACCAGTCCGTGACCAGTGAGTGTCACTCACTCTGACTCATCCAGACAGAGAAGGGACGCAGTCGGCTGCGGCCTTTAAAAGCTTTAACTTGATTGCTCCTCTTGTATCACAGACTAGTCCCTATTCTGGTTCTCTGTGCTACTGTACAAGCCTGTCTAGTCTAGTGTAACCAGTCGATCTTCCTTTTCCATGAGGTGGAAAATGAAAGGAAAAATCCAGTTTATTATAACTTGGGTCGTAGCTGTTCTGGAGATTTCAATTATATCATATGGTAGAATCGAAAGCTGGAGCTTGTGGTGAGATGGTTTTGTTAAATACTGTGTCCAAGGTCAAGAATGAACTTTCAATCCTGACTTTTGAACCAACATGGATGAGATGTCTTTAAAGTCCTCAGAAATTTTAACATTTACAGTATCATGACAGCTGGGCAAACTTCATCTGCTGAGGAAGATCATTGTGATAAGATTGAAAGGCTACTAAACTGTTTTGACAAGTACTGTTTCCAAGGTCAAGAATCTATTTGTAATTCTGAAATCGGGTCTTATTTTCATGGCCATCTTTTCTATCAGCAAAGACAACACCGTACTCACCATACATATTACTGACATCTGGGAACACTGACTCATTGCTACAGCAAAGTCCACTGGGGCAAGAAAAACAAGCATTTAGACAATACGGCTGGTTGTAAAGTGTGAGCGCACTTTAAATGTTGGTAATAATCCTTTGATGTGCAGGAAAACTGTGCATACTCAACAACAGGAAGTATATTTGGTTAAAGTGGAACTAAGAAGTCAGTCTGTAAACTGTGATAAATGTTTATAACTGTCAGCTTGGGTTACCGCTTGCATTTGTTTTCTCTTCCAAATAAGTTTAACTAACCATGGGGTCTGTTTAAAAGCTATCTGATTGTCTGGCTGCTTGTGTTTCTTGACCTGTCTGACTTCTTTTTAGCGATGTCCTAGGACCCAGGTTGTGATAAACTAGAACCCTTCCTTAGCTAAAACTACAGGAGGTCTGAACTTGGCATGAGGAGACTGCCGCTTTACAGATTTACATTGAACTGAGTAGCCCTACAGTTGTACTGTACATGATGATTTGGTTTAGTAATAGAGTGCAATGTACAAAATAAGAGCAGGAGTGCTAAAATAATTTCATTCATGCCCCACTGATATGATCAGCTACTTACAAGCAGGAAGAGGTTTTCAACACTAATCACTGGACACAGAACATAAAACAGACACCCACCCGGGCTTCCTCTCGTGGGAGGCGTGCTTACAGTATGTGCACAGTGCGGGCGTGTACGTGTTAGTGTGAGTGAGTGCATGGCTGCCGTTCAAAACAAGGGTGTCAGGAGGACTAGCTAGACCCCACTGGCCCACATGACAGCTCTCCTCAGGCTACCTAGTGTGGGGGCTGTTGTCCACATGACAGCAGAGAGAGACAGGCTGTTCAGGCCGAGGACATTCCAGCCTTCACTGTCAGCCCCAGATGGAAGATACAGTCTCCTCCCTGCCTCATCAATTCTTCCACTGCCAATAGGTTGCTCTGCTCTGCAGGCTTCATAGAGACACTGACACCAGCAGCAACGGCCCCTCCTGTGTCCCTGATGAAATTGCAGGTCAAATATTCACTCTTTCCCTTGTGTCTCTATTTGAGTGCCTCTGCATAGGTGCAAAGTACACTATTAAGCATGCCAAGAGTCAAAATACTCGTGGTACATGCACTGTGATGATGCCGTAAGTCCTTGAAACAGAATTAGTGCAGCCACGCCGACGCTAGAACATTTAACACTGCTAACATGAGCACTTATTTGGATCTGACACCATTAGTCGCTATGCAAACAAATTCCATCAGCTGAGTAAATATATCACTAATAGCACCGCTGACCAACTAGGCTTGTCCAGCAATCTGTCCTAAAATCTCAATGTGGCCTTTGCGTCATACCTGCAAATTACAATGCATTTTACACCATCTACCTAAAAAAGGGGATGACTAATGCCTGTAGCCACAGAGACAAACAGTAACGAGAGCGGTGGCATGGCAGCGCTGAAAACTGGGAGGAAAAAGAAAAAGAGAGAGGTTTTCTTTAAGAAAGGTCTTTCCTAGAACACTCTTGCCCAGAAAAAATCAGTCATAATCACAAACACAAACCGACAGACTGAAGACAGCGAACCAGCTCCCACTCAGTTCCCACTCGGGTCATGCAGCAGGCAGCGGAGGTCTGTGAGGTGGCGTCCTGGCTCCCACGATGCAGCTGTCCTCCTTTCTCGCCATTCCAAAGTGCTGTGTGTGCTGTTGTTCCCGCTTGGGCCCGGTCCAAATTCAGAGATTCAACACTGCCAATTGAGCTCTGGGGGACTAAAGTGTGCTGTAATGTATTTACTATCCCTGTTGGCAGCCTTGTTTTGTTGTCCTTGAATGACCGATTCCCATAGCTTATGCATGGGTGACATCATAGCCCTCTGTGGTATGCAAGCTGTGTACTCAGCAACATAGCTGCTAGCCTGCCTCGCCTTGCTCAGTTTGCATCTTTGATTCGAGGGGGGGATACAGACAGGGAGAAGGGGGGAGGAAACTTGGGTGTAACCTGTGAGGAAACAGCTGTTGGAAATGAGGTAGATAACCTTTCTAAGCATGTATTCACATGATTTGATTGGACATAAATATCTTTTGTCTTTTTTTAGTTGGAGCAAAACGAACATGTCAAGCATATCATGCCTTGTGTCATGAGAGCAGAAAGAGGGCGAGATTGTCTCTCCTCTTTTACTCCCCTCGGAGAACAAAGTCACCCGTTACAAGCTTTGATTCACAGCAGGAACACTGAGCCAATGTTTCCTCTGTTTTGCGATTCAAGAACAATTTGTACTGTCTGGGAAATGCACAAATTTGAATTCCTGACTTTGGTCACTCTGCACAGCTGCAGATTTAAAGGGCCCAATTCACCAGAGTAAACAGCAGTCATGCATATAAACAAGCCTGAGCTTTTTTTCGCCACAGATTTTAACAGCGGAACCATGGCGGTAATTACAAGAACATCACATTTGAACCAACACATGAAACCACAACAAATAGCATTTTAACTCTGATTGCCATATTGATTTAATTACACTGACTACATGGGGAGTAATACACTGGGTGTCTTTTATAGATAGAGAAGTGAAACCTGGCCGGAGCTGGATGGCTACACCGCGCTGTTATGTAGGTGGTCTTTGTGTAAAAGACGACCATTTACTTCATTCAAATGGGTGTTAGAGGGTTGATGATGGGATGCCAAAGAAAACCTGGAAGTGTTTTGGTATTGGGACCAGAGCTTAAAATAGTTTTAGTTTTTTAGTTTTTCTAGAGGGTCCGTTCCACTCACACACCGTTTAACCACAGGAGCACAAACAAGCTGATAAAAGACATGGCCAGCGGCGTCTACTGAGGAGCCAGTCATTATCACACAGCAGGTGAGCAGCAGTGGGCTGATAGAAAACATACCGGTGTGCACAGGACTCTGGGCTCACCTGACTACCTTACTCCGAAAAGCCACTTGACTGCTCTTTTGGGATGGGCTCATAAAAAAAAATGAAATAAAAGAAAGTTTTGATCCTTAGCAATAACCTTCAGTCACCCCTCCCTTGTTGTTTTTTCACTATTCACCATCAATACAGCTCCAGCAGCCATGCAAGCAGGCCATAAAAAGGGGCAGTAGTGTGATGTGTCAGTGTGATTTAGAATCAGGTTACTGGGGGGGACTCTGCGATAATCTTCCATACAGAGGGCTGAAGAAAGAGCCAGTATTCTAACCCAGCCTCTGGCACCTGAACACACACAGACCCTATGGCCTCTCGGATGCTCTTCGCTGTGCTGGGGGAAACTGAGAGCAAACCCTCCACCTGAGACGTCCACACATTGGCCTGACTGTAAGGGGAGAGAGGGTTGGTTCGCTGGGGCCCGGGACCCTGCCCATATGTGGTGATGTGGTCAGGGCTTAGGGGCCGGCTGGGGCTACTCTGCCCTAATTGGCAGTGGAAGATTAGGTCTGCCTGTCTGTCTGGCATCTGTTCAGACATATAAGCCAGTACAGTATGGCAACATTGTACTGTGTCTTGAAACTCAGGAATGATAAGAAAATGCAAACACCCATTTCTAATAACATCTTACAAAAACATAAAACTATACCTCTTACATACATAAACAGCACAGATTTGTATTGTCACTGTGTGTAATATGATTCATCACATGACATACGAATGCACCAAGCTAAGCGTACAAGTGTTTTCATAACATCCTGGAGAGAGACTGCAGACAAAACGGACTCTGATCCTATCACAGGACACAGTGTACCAGAATGAGAAAGTACAGTCATGCAGTGGTGTTGTGATCGAGCTACAGCGGGTTCTTTGGACATATGCACCATCTGGTGGACAAAAAGAGAACCCCCTCTCCTGCGCTGAAACACCCAAATAAAAGTGGGAGTGCTGAATAGTTATGGACTGTGGAGCAGGCTGGCTTTGATGTGCTGCTGGCGTTAAAGGGAACGACTTCAGGGCAGGGATGGCAGGTTAGTAATCATGTCTGTCTGCTAGTCTGCAGTGGTCGTACCCAGACTTAATAACTAGGTTGGTGTTTATAGGCCGAGAATAGGACCTTACATACTCAGAAAAGCACAAGAGAAGCAGGAAGACGGAGAGAGGAAGAAAAGACACAGTTTGCGTAACTGTATCTGTATTTGAGAGTGAGAAAAAGAGACAGAGAGACGAAGTTGGCCGGCCGCCCACGCAAATGACAAGTGAGTTCCACCCACTGAGTCAGATACAGAGGAGTGCTGTGACTACTAAGACTGGTTGTCAAGGAGATCCACTCTATTTGTCAATTAAAGGAACTCCATGTGAGGATTACTCTGACCTCGAGAATAAGCAATGCATCCGGAGTGGGAACGCTGGCATCTGAACGGGCAAAACAAGACAAAAACAAGAACAAAACGGAAAATCAACACTGCCTCACCACAACTTAACACAATCAATATGCTCCACACAGCGCCACGTCACAGACACGCATAGTGTGAAAAGCTAAGTTCAACTGACAGTGACTTCAGAGAGAGAAACATACACATACAATAACATACAGGCTTGAATGATTTGGTCAATGCTCAGTAAATCAAGAGGAAGGAGTCTGCTGTCCACTTTCCCTCCATGTTGGCCACTCCCCGGTTCCTGCTGCCAACTGGCCTGTTTTAATAATGGATCACAGGTAATTAGACTGCTGTCTCATACATTATTCACCTCTAGCAGGACAAGCAGACCACTCGCCCTCACTCTCGCAATCTACCCACTTAAAGTTAAAAGCAAAGACTGCCTAACTATTACCTAACTTAACTATTGCTTCTTCTGTCAAGATTATGAGGATGTGAGTGGTTGCGTGATGTTTCACAGTTGCTTACCTTGCTCTCGCTGCTGGTCTCTCTGCTCCATGGACACCAGCGCGGAGAAGTGGGCCTGATCGTAGGCCAGGACCAGAGGGGAGCAGTGACAGCGGCTCGGAGGCACCTCCAGTGGCAGGTAGAGCCCTCCGAATGGGATCGGAGCAAACGCTGGAATTCAGTTAGAACACCATATCTAGTGTCAGGCCCATTGCTCATCCTATTGTATTGTACAAGATCGAGGAAAGACGCAGTAAGTCTACCTTCTCCTCCTGAGTCTCTGAGCATCGTGTCGGCCACCACTACAATTGGCCTGCGCAACACGTGGGCCAGCACAAACACATGGAACTCCTCCAGACTCTCATAAACCGGATCCTCAGAGTTATCCACCCTGCAAAAAAAAAACAACAACCATGTAAGACAGTGGGGATCATGGGATACTCTGACAATTTCCTGAATTGGTATTAACTGATACAAAAACATCTGCAGCCTAAATAGTAAATGTTCCTGCTAATCATGCGCCTGCGTAATCTAATCCGAGCCACTTGTATGAACAGATGGATCTTTGTACGTTGTTGTCTTGTCTGTTAAAAAGGTAGCCAGAGGGTAAAATGGATCCATGTGTTTGAATGAAAGAGACCGGGAGAGAGAGAGATAGAGGGAGGGTGAGTCGGAGAGAAAAAGCAGAGGCAGAACTCTCAGGCATGCAACCACCAGGGAACCAGAGGATGTGCAACAATTAAGTTGTCAGCCACACAAACAGCCACGCTGCCATATTCACTCTAATAAAGAGGCTCTTAATATGTGAATCCCACTCATCCTATTTAGGGGCTCATCTCACACTAGGACCATCAAACATCCCTAACCTGATTACTGTATTACAGTTGAACTCAATGAGAGGTTAAAACCACCAGAATAAATGAGAAAATTATGCTCTTTAATGGGATGTTTTCGGTGATAGAGGGCTTCGTACTGGACGAGTCAACGCTGGGGACACACAGTGAATTAATGTAAAAAGACGACGCAGAGACGCAGATGCTGCCGTCACACTGAAAGAGTCTTTGCACGGTTCATTGTGAGGTTTTTATATTTAACTTTTAAGTCAGCACTCGGATGAGAATTGGTGACAGACAACCACAACCTGCTTAGATGACATTTTATGCCATTAAATGACATTTCAATCTATAGCAGACACCTTAATGAGTCTTTCAGTTGCTTTTTCTCCACCAGCTCAGCTCCAATACCGAGTGCGTATATGAGAAAGAAAGAATGTTTTATTTCAGTGAAAATGGAAACAAGAGACAAACCACAAGGTTTCTGTGCGTGGGAGGAGGAAACGAGAGTTAGTTTCCAATCTGCCGCTGTTGCCTGAGATAAACCCACTCTTACACTTGTTTATGCAACGGGGAGGGG
>NTHP01000001.1:1843809-1882173 GCA_003416845.1 Oplegnathus fasciatus | reverse complement strand
GGGGGCGCGAATCACATCACCTGCTGCAGCTAAAAGTAACCAACAGCTCAGGGGAGGCAGCAGGGGTGATGAATACTGATGGCGGCCAGTAGATGGCACAGTCTCACATGAGAGCTTCATTATTAAATCAAGGGAGCAATTTGAAAGAGCAACAGTCCGAGTGGGAACAATGAGCTTCCCTGACAAATCCATCTTAGTGAGAAGGTCACTTTTGTTTTAATTGTGGGCCTCCTGTGGCGTTTCAACGCACAAGGCATTAAAACACAGCGGGAGAGTTGTAATGTGCGATGTGGGACGAGAGAGCTGCACAATTCGCTACTGCCGCTCCGTTTTGTTCTGCTCTCCATCTTATACCGTGATTACTGAGCAAACACTGTTGGATTCTGGTTAAAGGAATGTAAAACGTGTTGTGTCTGGAGAGTTCAGAGTGCGTGTGTGTGTGTGCGCTTGCAGGCTTTTTTGGGGGGGGATAAATGCGAGTCGAACAGCTTACCCTCCACTGGTGTTGCCGTTTTTGCTGAGGTGAGAGCGAGGCTCACTGGAGGCCAACTTCAGCAGCTCGTTCCACTCTCTCTCCCACTCCTCCTCGGTGTACACCAGCCCCGACTGCACAAACACACACACACACAAATGGAAATTCTGATAAGCACGTGCTGATGCTCGCCCACACAATCCCTATTATTATTCATTTTCACTATTTCCATCTGCATCTACAAGGTTATCTACACATGTGGATATTTTTTTGTCATCATTGTGCATAGTTTGATAAAATAAACAGACAGGAAATACAGGTAGTTAGAGAAAGGTGGATGACATGCAACAAAGGTCCCTGTCCAGACTCAAACCAGGACGCTGCGTTTACACGGGATGCGTCTTAGATCACTGGGCCACCAGGACGCCCCAGGCATTTTTAAAACACGAGCATCTGGACTACTTCTTTGCCTGAGCTATCTTTGGTGACACATTTTTTCTAATAGATTGGCAAATACTTTAATCCATGAACATCAAGAGAAGGGAGAGGAAGTGCAGAGGATTTGACAGTACATGACAATCCAAATGTGCGACCCAGCAAGGAAGCTAAAATCAGCGCTTATTAACAGAAGTGGCTCATCTCTTCGCTTGCTCATATGGATTTATCAACGTGTCATTAGTGAAAGAGGCTGTGATGCGTTTAGGAGGTGCTAAGATGCGCTAAGGTGGACACTCTCCCAACCTCCTTGTTCTGCTGGGTTTGCTGCCACCTCCACCTCCTCTTCAGAGCGTCTCTCTCTGCTCCGCTCTTCATCATGGTGTACAGGGATTTTCTCAGCATCAGGTCTCTGTCGTGGAAGCCCCACATCCCTGATCAACACAGACACGCGACACCGTTACTGCACGTTAAGATCGAGGACATAAGACAACAACGCAGCCATTGCACACAGATGACTAAAAAAAGAGAGCTGCAACAAACATTCTGAGATGACCTCGGCTCTTTAACTTCATGTCTAAAAATGTCTTTCATCACTCATCAAAGGGCCTTAGTTGTCTGACTGTCAGTGTAGATTACATTAGCTCTGGTGCCTCTAACCCTGACGGCTCCTCTGTTGCTCCAGCAGTCCTCACACTGGGGTGTCAACAATCTCCTTAAGCATGGACCTGAATACGCTGTCATCCCCTTCAACCCTGCAGCTGGCGGTTTCCTGCAACGTATAGGTCAGCTATCTCCCTCCTTTCCTCCCTTCCTTGCTTCCTTCGCTCTCTCCCTCCTCCTCTGAATTCAGCAGCTGTGACACAGCACTGACACTGTTATCAGACAGCTGTGACACTGACTCGCACAGTTGCGCCACACCAAGCTTGATGTTAAAAGCTGCGAGAAATCATGATTCATGTTATGCTCAAACTGTATGTTAAATGTAACGTGGTGTGCATGAGTTGCTCACCTAAAGAGGCAGCATGCAGCAGGCAGTTCCCGTCCCCTGTGGTGGCCAGAGGAAGCAGCTTCTTACAGCTGATGCACATGGTGGACCACCAGTTCAGACGACCTGCACACACACGTACAGTACAATAAGGAATCGAAATTCTGCACAAAACTGAGAAACAGGAGGGAGCAAACACATTCAGTTTCAATCCATTTTCAATTCAATGTTCTCTTAATTAACTCAAATTGAAACACACACAAAAAAGGCTGGTGGTCAGGTCCCCAAGTCAAATTTATTTGTACAGTCCAATACAATGTCTCATTGGTCCACAGCAACATTTATTTCTAACTCTGCCCAACATCTCTACGAAGAGAAGAATATAATCTACAACAAAAAGAAGCCGTAGCACAGAAGAAATATAAAAACAGTTTGGGAGAGGCAATTCAAAGAGAGATGCTTATTCCACGGAGGGCTGGGGATCTAACAGGAGCCATAGGTGAGGGAAAAAGGCAATCAAAATAAATGAACAGAAAAGTCTTCATTTATTATTTAATAGGAATACAACAACAGGAGGTTTATAGCACATCTACTTTAGATCTAACAAGATGAGGGGAATAACTCCAAATCAATAAGTCTGGACAGAGGTCCATAAAAAAGTTCTATAACACATTATTTTGAATTATTCATTACACTGTTAAGGGTTCAAATGGGGCCCCCTGTAGGGGAGGATGGGTAAGTGAAGAGCCAGCTCAGGTGATGTGTGGGGGATGCGGTCAGAGCAGTCATTTTGAGTTCACTTTATATCCTGATTTTATTTTTTAGACATATATATCTGTGTAAATCTTTACCATGTTGTGGACAGAAGATGACTCCTTTCATCCTTCAGATTCAGTTAAAAAACATCTGTGTAAGAAATGTCATTACTACTCTGACAGGTATTGACCGGAGCCTTTAATTGTGGGTCCAAACTGTCCGTCACCTTGTTATTCAAATGTAACTTAATGTCTTCCAGTCTCACAGTGCTGGAGCAGGTACCAGTAACGGCCCATTGAGAACAATTAGCCAACAAGCATAATTAGCCTCCATAGCTGAACTTTGAAGGCAATGATTAGCACAGGCCATATGCTTGCACACACACCTCAAAAACCCTTTTACAGTATCTCCAGCTTGTGCTCCATCACCGCCCTGCCTGTGTCCCTGAGGGAGAGACGACTGTTTCACAGCCCTGGGCACGGCACACTGCTTTACTGCAGGCAGCCTCACCGCTCTGAGCCTGGGGTGATCTGACTGCATCACTTATTTAACAACAGTAAACACAGAAGAGGCTCTGAATGATTTACCCTTCAGTGTAGACGGGCTCAAAAATGCTGATGTTTTTTTACATTTCTCAATTTTTTTCACATGTTAGATATTTAAGTTAATTTTCTGGAAGCATGGACTACTATTACATGCCAGTGCATTTAATGATGTTCTATCCAAGAATGATCCATACGCTGGTTGAGACTAAACCACCCATAAAGTGAGGCTAATAGACAACTGGTTGTTGTACTTTATTTTACCTTTTCTTAATTGCAGAGATACATATTTTATGGGAGTGTCTGAGCTGTGGTCTTACCCACAGTCTGTGATGCATATAATGTGGATTAAATTTATGACAGTGCTAAGATTTTTAAGACTATAAATCCTTCACTTATCACTTCTACGGACTACAAGACAGATTCTCTCTTATTTATGTTATTTTTGAAATACAGAAATATGAAGGTCAATATATTTAAGTGTCCCAGTGTTCTTCTTGGTTGACTGTTCCCAGATTTTGAACAGAATTAGGTGAGAAAGCCTTTTTACGATCTCTGCAGTCTCTGTGTGGGAAAATCTGCTGGAAGATTTGAAACTTCGCTAACTAGTTTTCTCTCCGTTAGTTCAAAGCTTCAGCTGGGATATGAACCCTTTGGGATCCTGGATGCTTTGAATTAGTTGTTGTCGTCTTGCTTCCAGATGATGCTGCTTCTCTGATCTGCTCTGTCTCTCTACTCTCAGTCTCACCCTCTACGTCTCTGTCTACATTACTGACTTTCACTGGCATTTCTCATTGCTGCTGCTTTGTGGGCCTTCTACATTTCAGTGTAATCTAAATAAAGATTACAGTGAAATGCACAAGATTCTGTTACATATCTCATATCAGTGGTAGGAGAAACACTATAATATAATGTATTATATTATATTATATTATATTATATTGTATAGTACTCACCAGCCTGCTCCAGAGCCATCATGGTGGACTGCTCTATCAGGTCTCTCTCTATGAAGCTCCGGAAATCCTCGCTGTACACGCTGAGGTCTGGTAGCTGGAATGTGTAGATGGGCATCTCAAGAGGGAACTGCTCGCTGGTACACTCACTGGCCACTTGCAGCCGTGCCAGGGAGACGATAGCAGAGCTGGCGTGGGAGATCCCGCGGGACAGACGCTTCTCTAGAGGGGAGAAGAAGGGAGAATTGAATGGATGCGTGGGAAGCAAGTGAGGAGAGAGAAAATTGTTGAGGTCACCGGCAGCGGTGGTATGGTGTTGAGGTACCTTGTGCATTGTCCTCCTGCTTCTGTGCACACGGCCTGTCGATCTTGCTGACATGGGTGGGGGTGTCACGTGTCTCTGGCTGCTTGTAGTAGCGGCCCTCGTTGAAGACCTGCGGCAGGTTGGCAGTGTGGACCTGCCTGAGCTCCTCGTAATCATTTAGAGCAGCACTGAGGTCCCAGTTTTTACCTGCGGGACACAAACAAAGATCTGGTTGATTGCACATCAACACCGATTATGAATACCAAGAAGAAACGTTACTCATAAAGTACGATGATTAAAAGGTGTTGGCTTGATTTTTTTCAGATTTTCACTCGAAAATATCCAGAATTTCTGAACAATTGGAGTGATTCACCGAATATTATGTTCCCACGCATCAAAACGTTCTTGTTTTTCTGGTGCAACAGGACACTGTTCACTGCAGTTTACAGTAAACGGGATTATCTCATGGTGAATAACTCATAATATGCTATCAAAAGCAGAAAGTGAAGAGGACAATGGGGGTAAAATGCAAAAGATCTGCTGAGTATGCTGCAGAAAAGCCAGATTTTGGATTACTGTCTCTTTAAATATTTAAAATAAATACCGATAAATTTTTAAAATCAGAAATTTTAAATAATGAGCCCCAACTATAATGGTACATATAATGCAATACAGTGCCTTTGTCTGAGTAAAACATGCTGCATCATAAGTAGAATAACTAGAGGTTGAAGTTGGGTGGTGCCACAATGATGAAGATGGCGAGGGGAGACAGATCCTTTAACAGAGTGACAGCAATATCCTGATGTGCAGGAGGGACCCACACACTGGTAACACATGCAAGCCATGAACACACAGACACAGTTGTCTCCTCTGGGTGCTGTCTCTCTAACATCCCTTCCAGGTTTAAGAGACACAAGTCAAGCCTCAGTCTTATTATAACTCAGCGCGCCTTCTCATGATGCCACGGGAACTATCTGCAAAGCAGTCTTTATAAAGCTCACATCGATGCCTACAACTGCAAACATTCAGAGGGTGCCTGCATGTAATCTGAGCATGTTCGCGAGACGGGGATCCATTAATTGACTCCCTGTGTAAGAGACCTGCAGGAAGTTGTCCTCTTTCCCCCTGAATCCCAGACATGATGATTCTCGGCAGTCTGAACATGAAATCTGGCGCCGCTAATCACTGTCTCTCACGTCAATCAATGCAAAACTGATTTTACTTTATGGATCTCAACAGCTTAAGCTGCACACATCCAGGAATGCAACTTAAGATCCAGCAACACAGCCACTCAGCACCTAATGCATGGCCTGCAAATGCTTCTACATTAGCCCACTATTACTGTGGCATGCAAGGCATTGTTTCAGCTCCTTCATTTGTAATGGCTGTCGTCAGCAAAAGGAACACTGATAAATTCATCTGCAGTATGAACATGCATTATCCCCATCTATTAGAAACACAGCAGCTTCACTGAACTCCTTTTTTCTCATTAAAGGACTTTGAATTAAACCAGTTGCACTGGAGGATTTTCTAAACACAGACAGTAGAAGTATATCTTTATGAGCAAGCTTTACTAGCTAAGCTATTCTAAGTGATTTCTTTAATAAAAAAAAAACAAAATTAGGTTATTAACCTTTTTTTCACTTCCTGAGAAAATTAAAACCCCAGAAAATGTCCTGGTTCTCAATAAATTTGACCACGAAGGTCAAAACACATTCTTCAGTACATAAACCAGCCTCTAGGGGGAAGCACCGCATGTGGCGCTGTCAGATCTCTCTGTCTGCCTCTCCTCACATCATCCTGACTCAGACCGGAGGGTCACAGAGCAGCTGATTGATGCAGGTCGGGAGAGCTAAGCTAACAACAGAAAGAAGCAGCAGGCATAATACTGAAATAGGACATCCAGGCCCACGTCTGTCTTGTCTGAGTGCAGTGTCTTGTTTGGTGCCTGTTAGTGTCACAAGTATGCCCCTGTGGCTTTGTGCCAAAGCAGAATCAGAAAAAAAATGATTGAGGGGGAGGGAGAGACAGACACCCAACACTTTAATTCTTTTATCAGACGAGACAGCAGCTGCATAATATACACACAGAGACAAAAAGATTTTCCAGGACACACGTACTGCGCACACTCTACAAGGATTTCATCCCCTAATGGACGTCTGATTAGTGTGGAGCATGCTTTTATTCCTGTAAAGTAGACAAAAACTGTATCTGCATTTAGAGTTCAGCATTTCTTTACTGCAGTTTGACCAGATGCTGGAATGCAATGTAAAACTGGCAGAGACTCAAATTGCTACATACTTGGGGGGGAAAAAAAATGCAAACAAAAACACAAACATCACTTTTACTGTCTCCGGATATCGCTGCCAATTCAACCGACCATCAACCAGCTTTCTGTTGCTGTGTGCACTTTTGCTGTCCTGTGTTTTTTTTTGTCCAAGTGTCACTATATGTAAGCTATACAAGTGCCAGCAGCACTCTGCTCCTCAATGAGTTCCAATGAATGGGCACAAAGCTCTCCCTGGGGAGTGCACTCGTAAAACCGTCACACTGGCCTCTAAATCAGCAAGCTGGCTCGCTGTTGCAAGCCCCACTCCTCTCCTCCCCATCCTTTGTCTCCTTTCTTTTCCTCTCCCCTCATTTCCTCTCCTCTTCTGTTCTTTCCTCTCCTCTGCTCTCTTGGGTGCGACCGCAGCACAACAGGGTAGCAGCTGACCAAAACAGAAATCCCCAAATATCGAGTCTTCTACATGCCAGTTTGGTTGACAGCCTCCCATCTTGAAGGTGCAGGTGCAGTGTTGGTCTCTTACCTTCCAGCAGGTCTCTTGCCAGACCCGGTTCCGCCCCTGTGGACCGAACAAAGTCTGACAGGACCGCGTCCATGTCCAGAGTCATGTGATCATGTGTGTGCGCTGCCCAAGGTGCAGCGGTGGCCTTGGTGGACGCCAGCCTTCACGTTCTCATCTGGAGGGGGGAAAAAAAAGCAATGAGAAACACGACAGGCCTTAAACACACCATTTTACAGTAAATCCATTTCAGCCACACTTTTTAAAAACCCATCACTCACTAACCCCTGTGAGAAAACAGTTACTGGATGGTCCCTCTCTCTTATTTTAATCCCTGCCAGTAGCCTCAGCCTGCTTGTGCTGATGTGTAATGCTTCATAGAGCTGATGGTTCATAGTACTGTGAATAGCACTCCACTCCCAGTGCTCCTCCCAGCTCTTGCTAACAGTCATAACATAATATCCAGCAGCACAGATGTAATATCAACAACACAGCCAGAGGTCGTATCCAGGACACACCTGCCTATCTCCAAAGCCTTTGGCCCACCGCCCATGATCATAACAACGCTAACCCTCTTCCTGCCACTGAGTGTCAACCAGAGGTTTCTGGGTATGATCCAGTATCTTAAACCGCGTCAGTACTCTGAGCTGGACAGCAAGGGCGGATGCCTGGCGACTGTGTGTGGAGCTGGGCGATTCAGCGTGATGTTATTCAGCATGATCCCAGCTGGAGGACATGTCAATATGGCCATATAGCACTCGAGCTCTAACGATCAACAAATATTGCCTTGTTAGGTCATCAACAACACTTCTAAGATGCACGCGCGTCCACTCCCTCGGCCCATGGAATGAATGAGTCCTTGCATAGCTCTCATTCCACTTGAGGCTGTGTGGGTGACAAGAGGACCAGAGTTTAGAGCATTGTCAGTGAAGAAACAAACACCCACAGGTTTGCAGCTCTGACACCAGGCCCCTGTGTGCGGACCTGAGGTTTGAATGCTGCTCAGGTCTGTGGCTTTGATCTAAAGAGGAGCGAGAGCATGCTGGAGACATTCAGATAGTCTTCCCACGCAGTAAGCAGGCTCCAACCCCTTAGTGTGTCACATGACATGACTGTCCATCAGGTTTTGGCTCCGTGTTGTGAACCAACAGACACTTTGCTCTGGAAATAGAGCTGATGCAAAACAAATGGGCTGCGGAATATTAGTGGAGTACTCAGACAGCAGGACAACAAATCTTTAACTGAGCATGACAGAACAATCTCAGAAATGTCCTCTCAGTCAGTATTATCATCACATGAAAATTAAAGGCTCTTGACAAAAAAAAAAGGACAGCTGAGCACTGTTTGATTGTTGACATCAGAGAGAGAAATATCTTTGTTCAAGACCCGGCAACTTTAGTCTTTATCATATGAATTATTAATGAGCCAAAGCTGCACTTAAGCTGTAGTTTAGCTGACCTAGTTACTGTCAGCCATTTGCATTGTGTTGCATTGTTGTACCCAGAATGTATCTCTGAAGAAGATTGTTTTCTCTTCATTGGTACTTCCTTCTTAGACATCTGCCAAGTGTTTGTTTATAATACCAAAAGGTATGCGTACTCATTTCAATTGTAACACATATCTAACAGGAAATTCAAAAGGCTTGAAAGTCAGTCTGTGTGAGGTACTTGCCTTCTCTGAGGACCAAAGAGACAACATATGTACGCATAATTACACTCTCTAGGGGTAGACGCTTAACTCAGTACAGAGTAATAAGATGCCCATCAAGTGAGAATTACAATATTGCTTTGCAGGGCAAAAAGCCTCAAGTCTAGTGGTGTGACGCGAGACACAGAAATAGCTGAATATTATAAGTCATGACCTCATCTTTTCCCTTAAGAGCAGCCCTATAAAGATTGCTTTCCCCGTGGGAGGTAATTATGACTCAGAAACACCCTAATGCATGTTTTTCTAGCTGACGTAAAACCATGTGGGCCAGAGGAACCCGGGACTGTCCAGCGTCCTGTTAACCATAATAACAATTTGCATATTTGTCACACACATAATGTATCAGGCTTCTACTAAATATGAAGGGATTATAACAGCAAGGTGAACTAGAAAAAGATCTACTTTGAAGGATGAGGTTGACGTTTGTCTGCGTTTTTCTTATTTTCAACAAATCCCACAAAAAGACCAGAACCAACAATGTGTTACGGCTCAATACTACATAGTTTCATTTTCAAAAAGGCAAAGTAATCTCCTCAAACAACTGGGCAATGTCGTTTTCCACAAATGTTGCTCAAACAGGAGTAAAAAGCGCATTTGTAAGGGACTATTTTCAGTCATGGATTAATACACATTTGATGTACTAGTGAATATTTATGGCACCAGGAGCAGTGGTGGAATGTAACTAAGTACATGTACTTAAATACTGTACTTAAGTACAGCTGTGAGGTACTTGTACTTCATTGAGTATTTCCATTTTATGCTACTTTATACTTTTATTTCACTACACCTCAGACTGGAAACTTGTACTTTTAACTCCACTACATGTATTTGACAGCTTTAGTTACTAGTTACTTTGCTGATTAAGATTTTACATGCAAAACATACAATCAGCTTGTAAAATGACACATTGTGACAAATCTCAAACTAACCAACAGAATATAATGTAGTTCAAATTACCTCCAGCTTGACCGACTACACTACAACAGTAAAATGCTATTTCCATATTCATGCATCAGTAACAATAATCCAATCATATAATACTGTGTATAATAGTATAATAATCCCAGGGGCCATTTGTCTGGTAATATATTCTTTTAGTTTTGATACTTTCAGTGCATTTTGCTGATAATACTTCAGTAAAATATCTGAGTACTGACCAGGACAGTGTATGTGGGATTGGCTCAAAACAAACTGCAGTGCCTGCTCCATCATAATGAAGGAACATGTTACCCAGTGCAGCAATGTGGCTCATTTTTTAATAGTTTTTGGACAACAATGATGGCACAGAGTTATAAATCAACCTACAGAAGCAATTCTTGATAATAGGATCAATCGTTGTTGGTTTTGGCCTTTTCGTGGGATGTTGAAACTAAGAAAAATATAGAATACCTCCAGCACTGTCCTTTTAATGTCATTTAGCAGCTGTCAGTGACAACGTAGATGATTGCAATTCAACTTTCCTCTGCTAGTTACCACACATACTTTCTGTATTTTCGCTGAGGGTTGTTGAGAAGCCATCTGATGACCACGGGACTGTCAGGACCAGACGCAGCTCTAGTCCATGGCTTCAGAGGCGGCAGGGGAGAGGAAGACACTGGGGATGCAGAGAACCCTGAAAAAGCACACATAAATATTGAAAGTTATCATCCTGAAACAGAAAGTTATGGCCCTTAGTTCTGATTGACTGAGTTCAATTTGAAGCTGCTGTAAAACACCCAAACCGACACACACCTGTGACTGCATCTGTGTTAATATGCAAATCCAAATTACCCCTCTAGCCATTACTCATCATGTGTCATTTAGAAACCACTTTGTCTACTGACTGTTCATCAACCTGACTGAGAGTATTACTCTTGAACATTTAATTATTGACTGAAAATCAAAGATTCATTTCATAATTTTGTATCCTTTTTACTAAAATGTGTTTTATGAAATTACATCACCTGATGTCACGCTTGAGTACCTTTAGAACAGCAGAGTGGTGTGATGTGTGTAACAACACCTGTCAGCTGTTCTAAGATCCCTATAAAGCAGCTTCATTTCTTCTTTGACGCTCATACACATTTCCCTAAACAGCTCAAACGGCCTGAAGTTTAGGTAGTAGCAGCACTTAAAAGCAGCACCTTTTTTCCTAAGAACCCACCTTCTGGAGGTACTTTGACATAATCACATTTTCAGGTTCTCACACTAAGATGCAGGTGTGTATGTGACACCAACACCAACGTGGTAAGGAAAGTGCAGAGCAAGCCTCACGATCTTTGCCTTTACATAACGCTAACATGCTGATGCCGGTAAAGGTGGAGAGGGTTGATCCTGCATGACGCAGGAGGCAGAGATGCGATAATGTGGAGTGTGTGGAGACACAACACACATGGAAACAGTGAGAGAGGAGAGCAGTGAGAGCAGCCACACAGAGCAACGGTGGAAAGTCAGAGGGTATTCTGCCGTTGTCCCCGGTGGATCACACCAGCCGACGCCTCTCCCCACCCTTTCAGCAAGAACACTGGCAAGTGCTGAGGAGTTAGCGTCAAAGCCCTCCTAAGTGGGACTGAAATATCCTTCTGTGTCATGCATAATTCACACGAACAGTAAAAAAGTTTCATATACTGTATGTTTCCTGTGTTTATTTGCACAATCTATCACAGCAACTTTGACCACAACACTATTTGTTACCTTTGAAATCAGAGCAATTCTTCACCTGAAATGACAGCAACTGACGTAAATTGTAGTGTACATTTAAAAACAGTGGATGCTTACTCTTAACCAAGAGTTGTATGAAGTTTGACCAAGAGAGTCATGGACTTGTTTATATTATTTGGCCTCAACTATGACCAACAACGATGGAGCAACTACTACAACAACTTCAATCATTGCTGCTAGGCCAACAAGTTAGTGATGACTGTAAGAAATGTATATTTAGGAGAACCACTTGTAATTAGCAGGGCTGAACATAGTACAAGAAAATTCCACTCAAGCAGAAGTTACTTGACTAATATGGTCCTCAAGTGAAAGGACAATATTAGTAAAATGACTTGTGTAGAAAAATAAAGCAGAAGTTAAGCAGAGGTTCTAAAATAGACGGCTTGTCTGGGTAACAGTCATTACGAAAGGCCAATGCAGGACCATGACTAACATTTCAATATGAGTATGCTATCTTTCCAATTCAGTGATCTCCGAAGTGGTGACCATCTTTTCTTAATAAGAAATCCTTCTCAAAGCATTGTTTTCTTGTGAATGGAAAGAAGTTTAAACGTGAAAATTACATTGCATTTGGCAGACGCTCCAGCGTGTATTCAGTGTATTGCTCAAGGTCACTTCGACTCATGGGGGGAGTGAGGAACCGCTCTGCCACCTGAGCTACAGCTGCCCCTTGTATGAACTCAAGTTCTCCTCATTGTGTCACAATAACTATACTGTAGGCTTGGTGGAAAGTAACTTTACTCAAGTACTGTACAATCCTGAAGTACTTGTACTTTACTGGAGTATTTCCATTTTATGCTACCTTACACTTTTACTTCACTACATTTCAGGGGGATAACTTGTACTTTTTACTTCACTGCATTTATTAAACAGCTGTAGTTACTTGTTACTTTTCAGATTCAGATTTTACATGTAAAACATGTGATGCACTTTCAAAATATGTAATAATAATTATCCAATAATATAATTATATAACACTGAGGGGCTATTGCAGAAAAATGAGCACTTGCTACTTCTTAAATTTCCTTACGTGATGTTTTTAATGCGAGACTATTACTTAATGAAGTATATTTTTATACTGTGTTATTGCTACTATTACTCAAGTAAATGGTCTGAATACTTCCTCCATCACTGAATTCTTTCATTTCCAAAGTACTTGAGAGCAAATATTACAAAAATCTACGAATGAAAGTACAATAACAGATTTTAGATGTTTACCCACTAGTACACACTGTATGTTTTCACACCTGGCGATCAGTCAGAGTGTGTATGCTGGTATATTTGGGTCATAGATGAACAGACATTGTTTCAGGCTGTAACTTTGATCTTGTGGTCTCAATACACACGCTTCAGTTTTAGACCACGGGGGGAAACGTGTGGCCTTGCAATCACTAAGATGCTTTCACTCTCTTACAATCTTCCTATTGCAGAGGAGCTGCCGTATTAGTAACAGAACAGAGTCAAGTCGTGCGTTCTCCTTACTGTACTCACAACAGCACTTGCACACACTGCATTGTTTACCTCCTATGGTCCACTGAGCCCTGAGGACTCTGCCCGCAGTCCCTCCATATTTACAAGGGCCCGTTTGTAGACAGTAAAAAACAGAGACACAGGACTTGCTCATCAATCATCTGCCTGCACAAACACTGGAGGACGGTCCACTGAATTCTCCTCTAGCATCACTGTACACTCAATAGCACTGGTCCATTATACAGTATGAAATCCAAAAGCCTCAAATTATTTGTAAAATGAATTTCAACTTCCATCAGACGTAGCCTTTAGCATCAGATATGATACAAATAAAACACCTACTAAAACACGCTGTGAGACGTACGTAGCTCATGTTTATAATTTAAGGACCAAAAGACAAGCCGCTTTTATATTAAGTGACATTGAAAATGTAGTATCTGTGTCATGCGTATATATAACTATCACCACTATACTAAGTTAATCACTATCAACTGTCAGTCAAGTTTTACAAGTATACTTTAAACCACAAGACAAGAAACCAACCTGTGTGAATTCTTTAGATGAGGGGTGTTACAGGTGTTAAAATCTAATGAACCTTTTCTCAGAGAAGAAAGTCGTACAAACACAGCTGTTTTTAACTCTACCTCGAAAATAATCAAATGCAAAACCACCCAACACTATGCATGCTAATACAGCTAGTACAGCACCCCACCCGCTACTTCCTTCCTTATGTTTAACACTATTTGAAGCTTCACTACTTTAAAAACACCAGAAAACCAGTTGGCTGATTAGAAAGTGGGAAATGACTTACTGTGAGTGAATCTACAAAATGTAACAATGAAAACTTGCAGCTTTTATATCGTGAACACTTCAGAGTGGAATATAGACAATCACAGGAAAGAATGATGCACATTTGGTTTCCCATCGACAGAAGCTTATTTGTCATTTAATCTTCTCTTCCATAAGGTCCCTCGTTACATGCAAATGTGCAACAGGCGATTTTTTCCATGATGTGCATGTATGTACGTACCCATTTTACGGTAATAGGATGAGTTATAGCTCAGATAGGCCTAATTGTCTCCATAGTGAGCAGTGATCGCCCACATGCAAGGCAGATACACAGCAGGTGGGAGGTGAACATACTGTACAAACACTTATACTCTACTCTTTGCACTGAATCTCCTCTGTTAACTGGAAATGGTCAGGCAGCAAATCCTATACATGCACACCAAGGTTAACAACAGTGTATACATTTGCAGTTATGCTCTTAAATAAGCTTTTAAAAAGGCAGCTCCTATTTTGATTATATTTTTATATTTTGTAAATGTGAGCTTGTGCAGAGTACACTTGAGTGCACCATGTGGACTGTATGCTGCAGCATATAAGCACACGGACGCTGTTAAGGACACAAATCCATCCTTTACACACGGTTAGGTATCAATCATTTACGTTCATTGAATTCCAAGAGTCTTATCATTTCTAATCTGATTTCCTCCATTTCACAGAATGCTTTCCACATCCTCAAAAAAACTGCTTCCAAAAAAAGAGCATACAGTATGCTGTGCAGAGGAGGGACACAATAACAGAAACACCTCACAATATTATGCAATTTAATACACTGTTCTGGTCGATTGAGGCTAGCGTAACTGGAGAAATTGCTCTCTGGTATCTCTCTCTTTTTTATAATGAAATTATTCTGTTTGATTGTTGAAAGTTGGTGCAAAAAGTTTAGAAATGAGCCCCTGGACGAGCCTGATAAGTTTAAGTTAATTTAAAATAAAGTCCTATTAAACACTGTACCTGTGGAAATAAAGAGGGGGAGGGAGAGGAGAGGAGAGGAGAGGAGCTGGAGAGGGTTCTCCAGATTTTCTTATTTTAAAACATATATCTTTGGGTATAAAACGATTAGTTGATTAATAGATTAATTCACTGATTGACAGAAAATTTATCTACAACAATTTTGACAAGTGATTCAACTCTGAAGTCATTAATCAAGCAAAAAAGCCAAACACCTGCGGGTTCCACATGAGATTTTTCTCAGCTTTTTCTCTTTCTTTCCCTTATGTAATTGGATATTGAATATATTTGAGTTTAGGACTGTTTCGACAAAACATGCAATTTGAATACATCGCCTAGGACATGAGGAGCTAGTAATGGGTATTTTTCACCATATACTACATAATACATCATTTTTACATTTTAATTTGTTTTAATCACTCTGGATAAAAATCAGTAATTGTTCTGGCTGCATATGTCCTGGACTGATCGCTCTATATGATCTGATTGAAGCAATTTGTTGATCTTGAATGCATCAAATGATTTATCTTTTAGATGTTGTCATATCTCTGCTGATTGCTGATTGTGCCAATAACCTCAATAAAGGCTTCATGCCGAAACAGTGCATTTGTCAGCCTGTACTTGTAAATAAAAATTACCACAGAATGGGGTTGAGAAAAAAACAGAACCACATACAATATCAAACAACATTTATGAATGAGACACTTGATCTGAGTGACTGATTCAATGCATCCTGCTTGTGGAGGGCCAGCTCACTCCACAGCTTCCCAGCATAGTAGGTGGCACTAGTCCAGAGAGCCAAAAGGGCCGCTGAAACCTGAAACCTGAGCCCAATTTACAAAACAGTGGCAAGAGACCTGTCCGGCAAGGGTAGGACATGAGATGTGGGCTTGTTGGTTAAACACAAATTGAGTTACTCAAACCTCAAGGAGTCTGATCCCTCCTCTGCTGGACAGAATATTCAAGGCAGGCGGAGAATAAAATCTTACATTCTGGCTCGGACAAACTGCTCCACCGGGCCAACTGTGGCTTCATCACCAGCGTGTGAGCTGAGCTGCAGTTAGCAGGGCCAAGCACCAACAGGCTCAAACTGCTGCGTTCAACACTGCTAGATAACCACCCCATGATCCCCGTCTCTGGAGTGCACAGGTGTGTGCGAGAGCGCGCAAACGTGCGCACCGTGTATGTGCAAAAACACTAACCATTGCATGTTCGCTACTCAGTGTGCCCTCAGTGTGTTTACCAATTTCAAAGCCAACGGAGCAAGTGCTTCCACAAAGAGCTGCCAAAACACAGAAGACAGCTAATAAAAGATGGCATTCATTCTTACCCAGTGCTTATTCACATGCCTGTGCACAGCAAAATGTCAAGCCACCCTCTCAGTTATGGTCGGAGAGAAAATAATGCCCGTCTTTCCTAAAACAATGGCTATTTGCTATTTTAATATTCTACGAGGTGGAAACACTAAAACCAGACGATGTTGCTCAAATATTATTGATGTAATTCAATGAATAAAGGCAGAAACAGAAGAAACACAGCAACGGAAAACACTGTTACATTAGACTTGGGGTAATTGTATATTGGAGAAACAAATGAGCACAATTCCAGGGAAATAGATCATTTCCACCTTGCATCAGTACTGAATAATCAACACAATCCATTAGCGTGCTTCATAACACAGCACACTTAAGTGGCATGGAAAATTCTTGTAATGGGATATTATAATGTCTCACCAAACTACAAACTAAGCACTTCCACTATTTCAAAGTCCTTGCTTGAGAGCACAAGATTCAATCAGTGAATTTCAATGCAGAGTGGAAGCAGCACTTGCTATTCAGCCTTCATATCAGTCAGTCAGCCTCAATCTCTGTCCCTCCTCCTCTTACTCCTCCTGCAGCCACAATGGCAAGCTTGTACTTGTTGTGATTGTGTATGTGCCTCACCAGTGCTCAGTGCGTAGGGGCAGCAAATGCGCGTGTGTGGGCGTGCACGCATATACGCTGCAATCTAATACGATATTATACACTGTCTGTGGAACGTATGACGTGTTTCAATCAGTGCCTGGGACGACATATTTGAGCGAGGGCTCTTCACCCAGCACCGGCTCATCAAGTTAAGCCATTTTGATTTTTGAGAGCTCCATCTATGTCTGTCTTTCTCTACAGTCACCACCTGGGACCGTGCCGAGTCTCTCCATGATGCTCTGTTCACTAGTGGGACTTCCCCTGCCTTCAGGACCCACAGCCGTGACCTCAGAGCACCCCAACGCCCTGAGAAATCAGCCGCTGAGCCCCACTTCCTGAGGCGAGAAGCTGGAGAGACCAACAGAGAGAGCGCCAGGAAGGTGGAAGGACTGACTTTGTTGCAGAAAGAGAGTGTAATACTCCTAAGTCTTGACCTCTAGACAGAGTCTGTAATCAAGCCATGCACAAACACTCACACACATACTTTCTCTCTCTTAATCCGTCTCTAAACTTTAAAAAAAAAAAAGCCAGACTTCTGTGCAACGGCCCCTCACATGCTGCGAGAAAGATGCTGCTGGAAGCAATAATGTCACTTTGCATCTCATTGCTGCGCTGCACACTGCCAGCACAGCATACGCATGGAGTGGAGAGTTGTTGTCAATTTGCGCTAAATGCATCATCGCATTAATATTTGACGTAAATTTCAATTAATGCTGCAGTGGACAGCAGGAGCACTGCACTGTGTGTATACCCGAGGGACATCAGTGTTTCTAGAAAACCTGTTTTTTCGTAACGAACTTTACAAGCTCAGGCTTTGAATTTGTCATCAAAATTCTAAATTTTATTGCTTCATCTGTGGTTTCGAAAATTCACATCATATCTCTTAAAAAGCAACGTTCAGTATTTACACTACAGGCAATAAATCCATTTAACAAAGCAACGGAGAGCCGCAGACTGTGTGTTGCAGCGCGCACCCAAACAGAGAGCTGGTCACTGAGGGGCATGGAACAAGATCATAACCCCTTAAAATGTCAGTCCCTCCAGCCCTCCCCCCACAGAGGCCAATACCTCTTTTCCCCGACTGGGCCCTTTTCAGCAGAGTGCCACAAGCAGACAGCTGTGACTAGAGACCTAAAGCCTTACCGAAGCAGAAGGTTCCTGACTCTCTGTTGATTTGACAAAAACCAGACAGTATGCTGTGGGTCTATATTACACACCTGGCAGCCAGTGTCAGGTATATTAATTACATGGTTTCAAGCATGGAAGCTAGGACGTTACATATACACAGAAGAGATATAAAAAACTGCTTTCTATCTGAATACTTATCTTTTGATCCCACGTGAGATAAACAGACCAACTAGCTGAAGCCAGCTGGTGTTTCCTATTTGAGTTTGTGCTGAGGGAGGGTGTCCTCTCAAGTGTTGAACACACAGAATCTTTTGCTTGCTTCCACTGTCCTCGCCAGCTCAAAGACCTACATGAAGCTCTAACTCTTGGAAGATATCTGTGAGTATGATGGTAGATTGATAGGCTTTTTTCACCTACAGATCAGCTGTTACTGCACATATATATTTATACATCTAAGCCCAGTGGATGTATACAGTAGGTTGTCTCCACTGAATCCACATTTTCTATTTCAGAAACACACACGCATACAGGCACACACACACACACACACACTGCCACATATAGCTAAGCTAAGCAACTATACAGTACTTCATGTTCTCTTGTCAACCTGATTATTTCATTTGGTACCATGAAAAAAAAACAGGAAAACAGCATTTACTGCAAGGCGGAGCACAATGTCATGTTGGCTGGATCGCTTACAGTTGTAGCTTTTTTAAACAAGCATCTGAGATACACAGAAATATCAAGGAAATAATTGTATTCTGCTGAAACTCTGCTTCAATCATAAAGGCAGCAACGATGTCCTACGATGCCCCTCCTAAAATAAGAATTTCATTATCTTCACAGAAACTCCAATAAGAAAGGAAACACTAGAAGAGATTATTTTGACACCTGTTATAACTCAGACTCTACATCCCACAATACCTGATTGTGCAGTGTGGCACTATTGGATTGACTGTGTGTGGGGGTGTGTGCACAGTTGTGCATGTACACTCAAGTAGGAGGAGAGGGCAATATCACATAACCTTATTCTTAATTTAGTATCTGAAGAAAAAGAGATTAAAACTCATAAACCCGTAGGTTCCTGAATATAAAAAAAAGAGTTTTCTGGTTATACCACAAGAGTGCTGTGGGGATCTTCCACCACTTTTGTACTAGCTACCAATTACCACAAATACTGAATGGGTACAGCTAATCCTTCAGCCAGCAACTGCTTTTGGTGTGTCCTTTGGCAAGGTACCTAGATCCACTAGAGGTCTATGTGGTAAAGAGGTAAGGCAGGTCTCAAGGATACCAACGCCTGGTGTGCAATTTAGGAGGGTGCAGTGGCTTAAAGGTAAATTAATAATTATAGTTATGAGTTTTGTACTGTTAAAAAGCCCAATACTACTTGGAATATTCTGCCCCCTCCCCACACCCTTAGATTGGTATGTCCCATCTCCCCAGTATAGCTCATGAAGATGGTATTCAGTTTCTGAGGCCAATTAAGTTCCATAACGGGTGTTACTGCCTTTGCTTTTGACTGTTGTGTTCATCCATCAAATTAAACCACACACATACACAAAAAAAACGTACATGCACAAGGGCATTGCTCGACATCCTGTCAACTCAAGTTTTCTAACTGGCACTTCTGGACTTGTTGTGATTCAATCACTTCAGTAGTGTAATTTTCCAGAAGTGTATGAGAGAAACCACTGTCAGCCATTCTCTCATGTCAGTGAATCATTACATTCTATTGTTTTTCCTCACGGCTTGGGAGACATGCATGTTTACTGGTTAAAGGGAAAAATCTATTTGTATTTTCTCTGAAAAGGAATGCCTGAGGAAACAATCTCAAAATTCATTGAATTGGTTCATGCAGACCTTTGGCCTTATGACACTGACACTGGGTTTATTAGACATGCACAGTTGCACAGTTGTGCATTCAGACAATTCCTTTCCTGCAAACTACATTAGATTCATAAAAGTAGCTTGAGTTGCACCATTTGCTGGTCACAATAATGTCTGAATTTGGAATCAACTCATCCCTCTTCGATGGAGAAATAGTCTTTGTTGCAGACAAGGAAAAATGTTGTGGGTATGAGTATACCAGAATCTGAAATACAAACATATAATTTAAATGTTACCGTGGCCAGTACATTCTTGTCACAGGTAATAGATAAATGCCCCGAGGCTCCCCAGATGCTAATAAAAACTCTAGCCAGTAAATAGAGATTTCCGCTAACAGACAGACTGGAATCCAAACGATGACTGTGCTACAATGATAACACACACTTACTAAGCAGAAGAACAGGACAAAATGCACTGCTTACTCCTGTTGAAGGAAGCTACAAACTTCCCGGAATTCAGCCACAGGGCCCCAAGTGCTTCCGGCACTTTACTGTGGTCAGTTTGGGTGAACGACTAGCTATTCAAATGGAGCTGATGCTAACAGAAACAGCCAACTTAATCTGACACCCAAACCGTGCCCATCAAGGACACTTGACCAGAGCACAAGTCAACAGTTAATGGAAACTGCAAAAGAAGTGCAGATACTATGAATCTGATGCATGTGTCATTTACTCCCATTACCCAGGACCAGGATGGACCCCAAAAAGAAGCAAAAGACATCAATTATCCCAGTGAGAGGTTAATGGATTCAAGCCTGCTCCACAAAGATCTTCGATGTAAACTTTTATGTTGGCCTGATGCTTGTTCTCCAAAGTGGCCTCAAGTGCACCCACAGAGGGCATTCAGTGGGTGTGGGTGCATTGCGGAGGAAAGATGTGTCATACCCAGATCAGTATCAGTAACTGACATTTATTATGTTGTAGTGACTGATGATGCCAAAAAAAAGATGTTTCCCTTTTATAGTTCAAGGGATTTTCACAAAGAAATGTGTTTTAGCATCAACCATCTCGGTTTAAGAAATGTACTGATCTGGTGCAGCCTGTGGTCTGATTCATTTTGAAGTTATTCAATAAGTCCACTTTTAATTGGATAGTTTAAAACAAATCAAATAGCTTTGTGAGGTATGCCATGCTCAGCTTGACAACTCTGTAACTGCTGTGGTCATTAACACTTAACTTAACTTCAGCAGACTACGCCAATAACAATAAAAACTGCTTTATAGAGAATTACAAATTACTAATTACAGAATGTTAATGTATGGAATGGAACAAACTATTAATAGCATCAAAAATGTTTTTGTGAGCTAGCCAAAAAATGTCATGTAATTTGCCACTTCTTTATATGCCACTTGATTATTGATCATTTCATAATTTCAGATCAGCTACAATAATCTTTGTAGTATAAATTCAGTAGCTTATCTGTATTTTTCTTTATTTGCTTGTTTTATAGCTGTGCAGGTCTTCTCAAGCTCATTCAGTCCCCAAACCCCGATTTTGAGGTTTTCAGATTTTCATGAAATCAACCACCATTTCTGATGCGATTAATGGTTGGTATTAGGGCTGATGATATGCAAAAAAAAAATCAGACTGCGATTATTTTTGGCAGATATTGCGATTGTGATATGAGTCACGATTTTAGGGGGAATTTTTGAATTTAATTTTCACTGAAAAAAATATAAAAATGGCGATGTGACTTTTGCTGGCTTCTGTACCAAACAAGCATGTTCCCTTACATCTGGAGAATATGATTTGTAGGCCGGGGCATCTCTGTAACACCACAATGCTTTTATAATGGTATTGTGGCACATTTTACCTTTATCAAAAAATTGCAGCTCCTGCGATTTGGATATTGCACTTGGCCATATTTGATAATATTTCAATTAATTGTTCAGCCCTAGTTGGTATTTACATTCTGTATTTACACCTCTATATAGTTCTTTATTGTTAGTGGCGGAGTCCGCCATTCCAGCTGCTGCTCAAAGAATGTTTGCTGCCCCAAGAATTCTGGGACCTACTAAACCACACTTGCTGTAACAACTAGTAACCATGGCGTCGCTAAATCAACCAGAACTGAAATGTTAAGTTACGCTACCAAAATGTTACAGCAGTTACAGAGTTGTCAAGCTGAGCATGGCAGAACTGTGCATTCTATTTTCAAAAGCATCATGGGATGTAAACAGATTGTTTAAATATGAATGATGATTTATTCCAAAGATATGTGATTTATTTTTATAACAAATAATCAGGCAATCCTAGAAATTTCAAGTGACCTCACATGGGGTCCAGACCCCACAGTAGAGAAAGTATGTGGGTGGGGGGATGGCCAATAAGGCTATGAGAGTGTGTGGGAGAGGCAAAAAAAAAAGCAGTGGGAGGATAGTAGCTGCAGGGTGAATAATCAGAGGAGACCTCCACCACATATTCTTGTGAAATTAATCCCACTCTGAATGTTTCGTATGAGCAACTGTATGACTGTTAACAGAGGGTGACATCAAAATAAGTTCCCCGCAAACCTTCATTAGATAAATATAGCGTACAAAAATATAGCCTATATTTTTATACTATATATACACTATACTGGACTTCTTGACCCTCTCAAGTCATCTCTGATCTCATCTTCTTCATCTCGCCAGAAAGGAGACAACGAAGATGAGAGAAATACATCTACAGCTCAGAAGGGGCAGATTTACTCCCCAACGTTCCATGAATGGGTTTTGTTAAACATTTGATGAAAGGTGCTGTATCTTCTGGAGTAAAGATGAAAGAAAGGGCAGTGACAGTGACAGACAGCAGAGCATTTGTTTTCTCCACTTAAGAAAATGAATGACGTAGAAAGCAAGCTGAACAGCGGCGCTACTGCTCTTCTTTTTCTCAGGGTAGTGTCTAACCTGCATTTCCCTTTTAATATCTCCTTCAACGGAAATAAACTGAGACAAAATGGAGATACACTGAGTTTCCAACAAATGCAGCTGGGTTTCGCAGAGAAAAAGGAGGCCTGACCTCTTTTTCTGAATGAATGAAAATGACCTACGCTGTGGGCCTGCATGAATCTAAATTGAGTCACCAAGGGTATCCTGTGCAACAGTGTTCTGTTTGATTTAGAAACTGCTCCCTTGCTGATTCGAGGCAGGGCAGGGGATGGCTGTGCCCATCGGGCCTTGTGGGGAGAATGTTTCAATGGCAGACGTCTCCAGCAGCCAGCCTGCTCCCAGACTCGGCACCAGACAAGTGAAGCAACACAAACGCAATTAGGTGCAGGAGGCGCAGACACACACACATGTGTACATGCACGCATACACGAGCTATGGCTGTCACAGAGGATATCTTCTCGACACAACACAACATCCAACTCCTGTTGCTGCCTGTGTCACATTTGGATAAAGACTGAGGAGGTCTGTCCTGTTACACATAAACACACAACCTGTGGTCTCTTTCTGTCTGAGGGTGTCACTCTCTCGGCCTTGATCACAACACAATGTCAGACAATGTGTGCAACTGTAAAAATTCAAGACACCAAGCTTTGGGTGTCATTAAAATGTTCCTCAGAAACATAATCTATTGTAAAACTAAAAGAGTTATTTGGCACTTCAATGGTCACTATCTCTGTTACACCATAATAGCCAAAATACCGAATGCTGTATGGTGCAGAAATGTGCATCCAATTCAGGTATGGGGCAGTATATCATGATAAATATCATAATAAACCTTGCTGTTACATTGCAATCCAAAAGGTGAGATTCGCACATAGGCAGTGAGAGTTCATGTAGCTCTATGATGTAGCAGAGCATTTTCTTGTTAAAGCAGCATAATATTTGGTTAAATGTAAGTTAAATGTATCAAACAGCATTTAATTTAGTGGCTTGTGTGTTTAACAGGTACGTTTTGGATTCAGCATCTGGATTCAACAACTTGATCCTCAAGTGTCAGACAAAAAAGGACTAGATTGAGCTCTGAGGGGTTGCCTTAAAACAGACTTCATCTAATGACCTTTACATGCTAGCTTAAGGAACACTGTCTGTATTCAATATTAATGGGATATCCCCCAAATTCTCTCTTGAAATATATTTTATTCAAAAGAAGATTGTGCCTTAATAGCTAATGTCACTTTCTTTCATGTGAGTCAGTTGATTTAAAAAAACATGTTTATTAGGACAGTGTTAAGTGTGAAAGTGTGTTTGTGGGGGTGTTTGCTTGACTGACAGGTGTCTCAGCCTATCACAGCGGTTGCCACTTCCTTGTCCCTCCTCAGCTCCATCTAAGTTTCCTCATTGTAGCTCAAATTAGGATTTTCTGGCTCCAGTAATGTACAAAGATGACAACAGGAATCCAAACATCCTTTCAGAAACCTATAGGTCTATGGGTCCCCTCAGACTATGGTTACAAGCCATGTGGGCTCTTCTGCGATTCAGACATAAAAAAACAGACAAATGTAAAACACAAGCTCTGGCCTTGCAAACACTGTCAAATCCAGATTCGCTGTAAAAAATGTCCATAAATCATGGTTAAATGGTTTCTGCAGGCAACTTATTACAACACTTCTGTGGTTGAAGCCTTTACCACAGCATGGAAGGGGATACTGGTGTAAGGATTTATTACAGCTTTATGGCACCAGGATTCATTTTCCTGTGATTTGGAGGCACATTTCATACTGCTGCATATTCACAAATAAATTTAAGAACCGTTTTGTTCTCTGGGAATTTCCCCAAAATTATCTAGCCAACATCAAGACCAGTGTACTGACTCACATACAGTAAGACCACAGTGCAGTGACTCAGGAAAGGTCCACCCTCCCCTATTTCGACGTGTGAGAGGAGCCCCTCTGCCTGTCTCCATGGCCTCTAGCTGACCTCCCTCTGCCTGCAGACAGAACACTTAACATTGCTTCCCCACCTGTAGAGATGTCTGAAGGACAGGGCCCACTTCAAAGCCATGCAGTGATTGGGCCATGATTACCATGGGCACTTGACTCAATACATCTCCTCCAAAGGACTAAACTTTGGGGGAATCAGGCATGGAGACGTGGAATTCTTTTGAAAGGAAACAGAGGATTTAAGCCCCCTTTGCAGGTGCTTTTCAGGGTCCACAAGATGATTTATTTTGATCGTTCTTTTAGATTCCTATCTAATGATACCAGTGGAAAAACACACCATTCCTGCTGGGTCCTCTAGTGCAAAATACAAACGTAAACGTGTAGTGTTATTTTAATAATGCAACCAGTGTTTTTCTTTTTTTTTACAATGAAAGCGTATGAGGGTAACTTTTTCTGCTTCGGTTTTTGAAGTAGGCAGTGGGCAACTGGCACAGATGTTTGCAAAGGAATGTCATTTTGTATCAGTCGAGAAGCAGTTTGGTAAAGCGGCACTGCCACAGTGACATGAAAGCCCAACTGGGTTCAACAACAACCGTCATCTCTGCTCTGCTTTTCTGTAGCTAAATGCCAGTGACAGGAACAGAATTCACTGTGGTAACTGATCAGGTGCCAAGCGCCCTCTCCCCAGTGCCCTGCTGCACTGAAGCCCTCTGTGGAGCTGGCATGGCCTGGCTTGGCCTGGCAGCCACGGGCCCTGCTTTGTATCTCTGCCCCGTCTACTCAAGCTGTCTCCAAATCAGACTCGACTACTGTCAGCTGCCCGTCTCGCGAGCCCAAGTAAAACATTCAGACAGGGATAATAGGTGTGTGAAGAAGTTGTAAAGGTAAGACAGCAAACAAGTTGATTTCACGTAAATCTTTCAAATGACCAGGAGGAAAACATGGCAGAGTTTATTTCACTAGTGTTGTACCCAGATCAAACATAATCTGATATTAATCGTAGATTAAAGGTTTTATTATGTAGGTCTTTGTCAGGGGACATGAGTATGGTTATAAAATACCATGGCAAAGAATTAGTGGCCTCCCCATCTTTACAGGCAGGCGTAGTTGGTAGATATTGTGAACCAGGCCAACAATAAAAGAAACGTATATGGGCACCAGCATTAAACCAGGCAGTGGTATTTGCAGTTATTGTAAGGTTTCCTATATTTTTAGATGAAGGGACAGCCAAAAGTGAAACTGCTGTCATTTACAATATGAAACATATAGCTGTAATGTATTTCATCACCATCTACATGTTAATCCATCTGGCCCAAAACACACTGTGATGATTAATATTCCATGCCTGTAAAAAGAACCACAGCTTTCAAGGCTTCACAGCCCCAATAAGCTAATAGGCTGTTTGTTTGTATCATCACAAAATATACTCAGCTGTCTCAGATATATATTACATTGCTACTGTATGTTCCTGCATCACAAAGCTCTGTGACTAAGCATACAGATTCAACACCACATCCATGTTTACAGCATTTAACTCTGAGACTCCGGCTAACGTCTCATCCCAAACCGTCGAGGAGATGTGTGGCCTCGATGCATTTGCCTTCGACCTAAAATAAAAAGGTATTCGCACGGAAGCTGAAGTTGAATGCATCGAGGCACGTACTCGCTTATAAAGGCAGGTGCACCTGTCTGCAGTGGTAGCCTATTGTGTTCACTATCAAATGAGCCATGAATCGGCCCCGTCGCGCCGTATGTGGGAAGAATAAAAACATGTCTGTCTCTTACCGTTCTGTTTTCAGTCATTACTCCCCATCCTAAGGTTTTCAGTCCAGACCTCTGACGAACCGTTAATTCCTATCAGGCTGTCTCACTCTCTCCCTCTCTCTCGCTCATCCCCATGTCATATTTCTCCGCTGCAGCAGAACAAGGCCACGCCTCCTCCGACAGCCGCTGCCGCGTGACGTCAGCCGGCGAGGAGCGTTGGCGCACGCCCTCGGATACACATCCGAGAAGGAGCCGCGAGAGGCCGCTGTGCCTCAACGAAAACAAATCACTTCAGCCTGATTTTAACGAAGTCTGAGGCATGCATAGCACATCCAGTGGCTGAGGATATTATAAAAATGACAGTATTAATAAATTATGAAGAAAACAAATGCTCCTGTTGAGTTTATCACTGAGTTTTAAACTGCAATAAAGGGTAAGGCTGTTAAAACTGTAACATCATTTAAGCTAATAGCAATTAAACAATAGTCTGCTAAAAGTAGCCTAAGTTATAAAACAAGCAAAAGTAGCCTGTGATTTATGTTTTCTTCTGTCTTTTGAGATTAAAGTTTTCCCTTTGCTCTAAAAAAACTTAATCTTTAAACCACCAGAAGTCTAATTCCTGTTTATGCATTTTAGCTGAACTAACTAGCTAACCTGGAAGGCTAACTAACTTAGCATTAGCTAAATCTCCAACATTAGGTTTGAGTGAATACTGAAACCGTTGACGTATGAACTTAAGGTACAAATACACTTGACACCCACTTTATTCATAATTTATATAAATCGGACCGTAACTAACTAAATATTCTGGTTTTAAACGTTTAATATTGGGCAGCTATATATAACTTTATCCTAGTTAAACATTTTAGTACCTACCAGCAAATTGTAGTGGCAGGTGTGTTTTTATTGGGTATTTCAGCTTGTCAGGTGTTATCAGAACCGGAACTTCCCTGTTTTTTATCAAAAGGCTAAACACTGGCACCAAAATCTTTGCAAACAGACACTCAACTCCAATAACATGTTTTTGGGAAATTATGTATTGTGTGAGGGTATATCAAGGCTAATCTGTAAATAATCAATCTATCTATTGTGGCACAGAAACTGGGTTGTTCCCTCTTTCTCTTCTTAGGATCCTTTACTAAATGCTGACCGCAGTCCCCGCTCATTGTCCAGTGCTTCACTTGAACGAACTGGTCCAGCAAGTTATTTCTGGGCTGGTGTCACAGAGCCCCCAGATCGATCTGCCAGCGTACCTGCTGCACGGACACTGCGTCTTTGCAGACAGTCCTGACTGTTTTTCTCCCTTCCATGTGAAAGTCCCCGGGCACAGCAATGAGGTCCTTCGCCGCGTTTCTGGTCTTTCTCTGCTGTCTCGGATTTGCTGGATGTAAACCCTCGTCGCCCTGTCCGAATGGACAGTTTCTGCTGAAGAACCAGTGTGTCCTCTGTCACCCCACCTGCTCTGAGTGCGACGGGCATGAGCTGTTTGATTGCACTACCTGTGGAGTTGGTGAGTAAAATTTCCTATACACGTACTTTTAACACAGCATAAAACCACGGATGGCATTTCCAAAGGAAGAAGGCGAAATATATCTTCATAAATCTTATCTTAAATCTCATAATAACGATGCACTTGGTTTACTCTAAGAGGGGTTTCAAAAAGTAATGTTCTGTTTAGCCTAGTTTCTGCAAGGACAACAAATAAATCATCACCAGCCAAACAAAGGCTTCATCGGAGTTAGACAATATTCTTGCCATCATATGACAAATTTCACATGTCTGCATTTCTCATAATTTTTGTATGAGATGTACAAATACGAAAACTGAATTGCTTGCCATTGGCCAATATAATTCCTCTGTTTTTATTTTTTGGGGGGGCTCAACAGATGCCTGAAAACAAAGCCATGTCACAGACTCATTAATCCAGTTGAAAGGGAGGTGGAGTTTTTTTTCTTTTCGAAGAAGCACTATTTAATGGTTACCAAAGCAAAGCTCTTTAAAGGCTTTTGAATTAGAGGAGGAGCATTCAGCTCTGGTTTACCATTTACTCTTGTTAAACAGTCAGAGATTGGCTGTGGAACTTGTTGATTTTTCTGTCACAGGGGCACCTTTGAAATAGGTAAGAAATGAAGGTGTGATCATTTTCCTCCCGAGTTTTCACAGTGTAATCTGATCATGTCAGAATGGGGCCTTTGTTAATCAGAGGGAAAGGAAAAAAATATCCCCTTGGGCTAGAAGTATTACTGTTGCAGTTCACTGGGCTTAACCTGCAAAACCTGCAAGTCTCTCTTTCACTCTCGCACACATCTCTTTCTTTGAATATATGCATTTTGACACAGCTACCATCATGCATTTGTTTTTGTATTTGAATGTACATTGCTGCAGAATATTTTTGTTATGTAGACTTCAGTAGCAGGCAGTAGTTTGCATTTGATCCTGGTGTGTGTATCTGTGTGATGTTCTTTGTGAAAGAACATCAAAAGCCAAAAGTCTCTTCTCCCATTCCTCATGCTCTGTGGTTTGTTGTCACATAGAAGCCACATTTCCTTGTGCGTGCTGAGGTTGAGGCAAGTGGAAGGGTTAGAAAAGCAGCAGCAGCAGCAGCAGCAGCTTGTGGCCCCTCTCCTCCCTGTCTCACACATCTTGTGTGCAGTGCTGAGCAGATGAGACAATGCTGTAACTCAGCTGCTCCCAGAGATGCCTCAGGTGCCACAGTTAGGCTAGTGGCAGGTGGCAGAGTATTAATCATTAGGGCCAACACAAGACTGTGTCTCTGCCCACAGCTCTGATCTCTCATCTGCCTCTGATTGCCCTTGTTTACATAAGTTGGAGCATCATCAGTCAGGAAGTGATCTCACACTGTGATCTGTTTTTTGCAGGCCTACAGTCAATATGCTGGGCTGCCACCATCAGTTCATGATGATGTTCATGGCTTCAACATCCATTTGTTCTGCCACTATTTTCAGTTTTTCTCAATAATGCATATGTAATGAAATGTATGCATCTTCAGTTTCTTAATCATTGCCATTGATTCACTCGTTAAGCCTCATGACATGTCTTTCCTTTCAATCAAACAGTTGTGATTTCTGCAATATGTGTTAATTCTGTAATTTGCTGGAGGCACTGAACTTTCACACAGTTGGCAGCATGTCCTTTTATCTCTCCTTCATCCCATGTAATCGTCGGGCCCATTTGGCTCTACCTCTGTATTTATTATGAGAAGCTCATTGATTTTCACCTTCGGAAGAGTCCAGATTTTTGGAAAAGACGTTTCCTGGCGGGAGTTCCATATGGCTAATGGCAACTTCATCAGAGGAGAAAATAGAGTAGGCTTTATGTTAACAAGTCCTCTGTGTCCTCCTCCTCCTCCTCCTCCTCAGATGAAGATGGACAGGAACGTTTCCTCCACCAAGGTCGCTGTCGGACACACTGCCCCCGGGGACTCTATCCTGACAGGGGTCACTATGCTTGCCTGCCCTGCATAGCCAATTGTGAACTCTGCACAGACGGCAACATATGTGCCAAATGTCGGGAACACTACAAACTCCAGAATGGGGTCTGCCAAACGGCGTCCTGTGAAATAGGTAAATGTAAAGCAGAGTTTCTGAGTCGGCTGCAGCTTAAGAGAAAAACATTCAGGCTTGCTATGCTGGGTCTCTGTGTTTCAGGGCAGGTGCAGGACCCTGATACAGGAGAGTGCATTGACTGTGAGATGGGCTGCAAAACATGTTCCACAGGTAAGTCACACAGGCTAACACCATACTGTTCCCTCCCTAATGTAAGGTGGATCTGTGATGTATATTATAACACTGGTGATAATAGAGCACAGTGCAGCACAATATAAATTTAGCCATTGCTGCATGAGTTTGCTCCTCCGCATGAATTCTAATTAATCACCTTTTCTCATGTGTACACAGAAGACCCTGAGATCTGCAGCAGCTGTGTTGAAGGTTACTTTCTGTGAGTTTTCTTTTCTTATTTTGTTATTATCTTTTGATAATTGGACTTTTCTGGCTTCCCATGTCCTGTGCTAGAAAACCAAATGCATTCTCTGGTATTATTTTAAATACCTAACATTTATAAAAGCCCCACTGCAATTTCCCAGATCCCAAGTTGATATATTTAAATTACTTGTATTTTCTGTCCAACACTCCAAAACCCAAAGATATTCAGTTTACAATCATGGAAGACTAAGAAAACCAGTGATTGTTCATGTTTGAGAAGTTGGAATCGTGGATTGTTTGCTTATTTTGCTTAAAATTCAGTCAATCAATTAATACAGTAAAATTAGTCTTTATTGTCTTTTCTGATGTAAAGTAGGCATCATTCTGCATGGTGCCATGATTTGTTCATAAATTTTAAATTATGCACATTAAATATGAAATAATTAACCTCAAAATGACCTTATTGTTGGTTTTTGTTTTGCATTTCCTTGCTAGATAAAGAGTTGGGTAAATCAGTATGCAGTATGTGGGGTAATATACATTTCCATATATTATTCTTCATGCCACAAGAAACTTCATTTCACCTGTACTTCTGTTGACACCAGTGTATCACTTGGACCCAGTGTGTAACACGGGTTACAGAGCTAGAACAGACTGTCAATTGTGTACTTTTCCCCTGAGTTTAGGCCTCCAGGTACTGTGTGAGTCAGGTTACCTTCCATTCCGAGTCATACACTGTTACCTGAGCCTTGGTTTGAGCACAGAAGAGTGGGCTGCTTCACAGAGATACTTAACAGAGTGTGTTTTTATGTTATGTGTGCGACGGAGAGGAGAAGAGTGAAGGAAAAAAAGAGCAAGTATAAGTGGAAAGCATAGCCGGTAGCAGGTGTGATTATATAGGGTGCACCATCTTGACTTCACTGACTGCTCGTGTGAATCACAGCAGAGGAGGGTTGAAGGAAAACCCACCGCTTCACTGCACTCACCTCCTTTTACTGCTGTTACGTAGGTGCAGTGAGATAGTCGGTCTTCTTCTGTGAATCTACTTGTGTAACTTTTACTTTAATAGTAATTGTTTTAGAGATTTACAATGACAGGTCGTCTCAGTCATTTCTGTGGCTGCAGTACTTATTACATCTACCATGTGGGGCAAACATCAATAAAAGAAACCCAATAGAGCATGGGGCGATCATGAACTGCAGGAAGGGCCTCGCTGTGATAGACTGTGACAGTTGCCAGCGCTCAAAGAAATTCCACTACTGAGGTTTTGCTGGTAGTAATGAAAAATGTTAAAGTCAGACAGCTTTGGCATAACTGTGGATCTGAAGGGCCAATGTTATTCCCGCATAAAACACTGCCTATTGAAAAGAGTCACAGCATGATGGATGCTTGGTATTTATTGACATTTACTTTCCTCTCTAAGGAACTAAGTGCAGCTAAACCAAAAAATTGCTGTGATTCACTCTTAATATGCTTTATACCTTTTATTTACTCAAGCTTTCTTAACTTTAGGGACTACTTGCAGCATATTTTCACCTTTTCCTAACTAATTCAAGGAGTAAAAGCCCTAAACAAAAGTTGCTTCGGAAATGCTGATGTACTCTCCTGGAATGGATCGTCAAATATTTGCACAGAGGGATTCTTAAACATCCCGTAGATTCTTAAGTAGTGTACTTTTTCCAGACCAGAGACAGGTCCTGGTCTGCACCAGCTGCTATTGTGAGTGAGTTGATGGATGCAGTGTGGCGCTTCCAGCTGTTCCTTCTCAAACAACCACCGTATCTTAGCACTGAATCCACGGCAACGCAGTAGGAAATGCAGCTTGGGCTGTCAGTGGTCAGATTCTCTCATGTAGGGAGGTGGCAGAAGAGGCAGCAGAGGATGTTGTACTATATAAGCTAGTGGCTTATTGCTGTTTAGCTTGTTTAATTTCGAGTGGTAAGTCTGTAAAGTAGGAGTCATTCTTGCTTTAATGTTTTATGTGTGACATTTTTGCAACTCAATATCTCAGCTCCTTTAGGCTAGATTTTTTTTAGGACAGCCGCCTCATGTTTAATAGCTCAGTTAAGCCCCGAAGGATTGATAGGACAGGTTAATGACAGAAATCTCCCCCTGCCTCTGGGCTACAAATAAAACACCAATTAACTTTCTGCCTTAAGAAGAGAATAGAACCACGATAAGCTTGAAGAAAAGCAGCCTACATTGTGTTTTCATCTCTGTTTGCCATCCTTACTGATGTTTGGTTGAATGCACCTTTTGGCTGAGGACTGTATTGAAGTCAACAATACAGCTGCAGGTGTGCTGTGTACTGACACAGTGCATGTTGGGATTGCCTCTTGCATGTGGTGTGTTCAGCCTCTTCTTTCAGTTCTAGCCTCAGACTCATTCACGTGGGCAAAGGCTGCCTGCAGCAACATCGTTCTTCATTCTCTGTAATGCTTTGAAACTGCCGTTAAATCACAATAGTTTTCATCAGGTCTTTGATATTTCAATAGCTTTGTTCTGCATGTTTGCGTTAGAAAAAAGAGCCTCCTTTTGTGTAATAGCTGTGACAGCCAGTGTTAGTCAACCGTTTGACCAATTTGGAGAAATGGTTTGTTAATTGTAATGGATTATCAATAAATATGTTGAATGGTATTTGATTTTAGTTTTGAATTAACCTTTTCTTTTACAGTTTCAGACACCAGTGTCGCAGGCATTGCCCCCAGAGCACCTATGAAGACTTGGGCAGGGGTGTGTGCCTGTCCTGTCCAGCACCATGCACAGACTGCAGGAGTAACACACGCTGCCTTGCGTGCCAGCCTGGTTACTTCCTCAATGGTACCAGAAGCAAAGAAGTATCATTTCTGTGTATATTTTCTTTACCGCTAGCATACCGAATGATTCAGATGACCCTTTCGTCCTATACAGTACTAGTAGAATTTGTTTAATATACCCATAAACCATTGTGTATGTGAGAGTAATCAATCATCTTTGTTAAAGACAAATCTGACTCTTCATTTGGATTGCAAATCATGTCCGTGTCAGCAAATCTGTAACATGAGATATGCAAATGTCTGCTTTATGCAAACGAGGAATTGGGATTGTGTTGAAAGGTTGTGTTCTCTATGGGCATCTCAGTAAAAGCTTTGAAATTGTAAATAAAGCCTGTAGCTATTAAGAAGAAGATTAGCAAGAACACTACCACACTATCAAAATTGTTTTAATATGTACGGGTAAATATTTCATGGGCATGTGATTGTACATTGTGTCAGGCAGGATCCATCAGCTTATTCTTTCTTCTTCAGCCACCAAATTCTGTTTCAAAAGATCTAGGTCATTGTTTTGTGCCTGGGCACTTGGATGGAATTTGGAGAGGGAGAGATCCTGGAAGAGCAGACAGAGGAGAAGGACTTAAATAGTTGTGGACAAAATGAAGAACTGAGCAGATCTTTTTTGAGACCGCACCAGAGCCACTAATACTAAACATTGTGTTTTGCAAATTAAAACGACATTTTAACGTTGCTCTCTTCTAATTAGTGATGTTTCAGTAACAGATAGTGATCATGGCGTTCCTGCTAAACATAGCCTGGCTTTCAGTGAAATGTCCCTAAATAAATACAGATTAATTAGGATAGTGAGGTCGTAAATAGATATTATCTACTACACTATCTCTGCTAGGTTTTTCAAGACCTCTGTTTGCTAATACAGATGAAGTGTTGTAATGGAAAATAATGTCACTTCCTCTCTTTGCTGCTGTGCCCTGTCAGGAGGTGAGTGTATTAAACAGTGCCCACAGCAAACCTTCAGTGACTCCAGTGGGTGGCGCTGTCAGCCTTGCCACAGCTCATGCCAGACATGCCACGGACCTCATTCAACAGACTGTGACCTTTGTCTTGGTGGGAACCCTCCTCTACATGGGCAGTGCCCTCTGGTTAACTGCCCATTGGGACAGTACTTTGACGGTAAGAGATATTTTAGAGATAATTAACTTATATGCTGGTGAGTCCTATGTGATTTACTGTATTTCAGTAAAATACAGTAAAACAAAGTGAGTAAAGTACAGAATGGCAAATGAGTATCAGGTGACAGTGGAGTCAGAGATTATACTGAATAACATGATACTTGACTGGTTGATTCCCTGATGGAAATAATTGCTTTTCTCCTATGTGAGGTCAGAGCAGAGGTCAGTACAGTGTCTCAGGAATCTGGAGGGATTCGGCGTCTTGCTCAAGGACACTTTAGCATGGTGGATGCTTGCCACTGAGACGGGGGCTTGAACTCTGCTGAAGGACCTCTAGGTTGAAGGACGGTCTCCTACTCACTGTGTCACCCTGCTGCACATGTACTGCGTCACCTTTCATTCAAGAGCCATTTTAGTGGGGCAATTTTAAAAGGCTCCTCTGCCTCAAGCACAAGGCTCTTCACCTGCTTCTCATTTGGTGTCTGTGTCAACAGCATTGGAATACAGTACTCCATTGTTACCAACCATACAGGGTAATCAGGCTGATCATTTACATTTCTGCCTCATCGGTTTGCTTATTTACATCCTTGTGTGGATCAGTCAGTCAGTCTTATGTTCATTGTCAGGAACACAGCCAAGTATTTTTCTAAACTACCTACTGCTGACTATTGTGAGTAAAAATAACTATTTTCAGTTGATTTTGTAACCTCAAAGTATTGCATTGCATGGCAAGAATAATCGAATAAGAATAAGAATGACCCAGTGTACTCCCCAATTTTTCCTACTTCGTGTAGATTCCTACAATAGCAGGTAATATATTGCAGGTTCCATACACACCAACACACTGGAAACACAATGTGGCCTGCACTGTACTCTGTCAGTGTTGAGCTATCAGTGTCACCAAACACCTTATTATTCACCACTTCCCACCATTTGTGCCTCAGAAACACTATGCTTACAGCTTATTATGCTTCCCTCTAGCGGTGAAGGTAGGTAAAACAGAAAATTCTCAACTCCCGGTTTTAACAGGATTTGATACCCCTCTCTGTGTTCTGTCAAATGTGACATGTTGTTATAGTATGAGACAAGGTTACTCTGTTTATCGTTGTAATTTTAGGGAAATATAGTGAATGTCACGCATGTGATGCATCCTGTGAGACCTGCTTCGGTCCACAAGCGCTGGATTGTTCTTCTTGTTTCAAAGGTACAAATATTTACTTTCATCTGTCATGGCAATACATCAAAACATTAGCTCAATTCTTATTGTACATTGTGTGTGTGCAGGATATTTCCTGGACCAAGACAGTTCCTGTGTAGTGCAGTGTCCGTCCGGCTCCTACGCAAACTCTGCCACTCAGTTGTGTGAGGACTGCTCGCCAAACTGTGAGGCCTGCGTGGACACCAGTGATAACTGCATCAGCTGTTCCAAAAGCAGCTATAAACTTTTTCTCCACCAAGGGCAGTGCTGGTCGAATTGCCCAGAGTAAGCAATTGGATAAGCTAAGCAGTAGAATGATGAAAAACCTTTGTATTATATTTCCCTTTCCATGCCTTAACAAATCTCCTGACTAATTTCAGAGGTTTCTTTGAGACAGCGGAGGGGTCATGTGAAGCCTGTGATAGCTCCTGTCTTACATGTGATGGGATCAAGTCCCAGTGTCTGTCCTGTGCTGATGGCCACTACTTAGAGAGTGGTATGTGTAGGCTCAACTGTTCACTGCGGACATACCCTGCAGATGATGGTACCTGCAGACGCTGCCCTCCCCACTGTGACGTTTGCTCAGATGACAGGACCTGTTTCAGTGAGTTATTAGCTATGTGGGCAGCTAAGCTTTAAGAGGAAAAATATTCCTTGTGGATGACATTTTAAAATGAATTGTAAGACACTTTATCACATCCTGAGATCTCTTGTTACAACTTTACCACTCTTCCTCCATATCTTTTCAGAATGCACTTTCCTCTACCTGATGCTGAATGGTGTGTGTAAGGCTAGTTGTCCCATGGGCTATTATGAGGACATGGAGGAGGGCCGCTGTGGCCAGTGCCACCCTACCTGTGGCAGTTGTTCAGGGCCCCTTGCAGATGACTGTGAGACCTGCTCAACGTTTAGCCCCAAACTCTATAAGGGTGCATGCTCCAAAGACTGCCCCACTGGTACTTACTATGAAACTGAAGCCATGGAATGTCAAGGTGAGCCTCTCAATTCATAGATGTGACTGATTTTTAAGCAGTGTTGAATACGCAGGGTAGCATAATTTTCTGACCATGTACTATCTGGCACTGTCCTTTTAAATTGTTAATCAGGTCCCATTGTTAATGTACACAGGCACCTCACCAATGGAAACTTTATTTAAAATAGTCTATGTATCATCTTTTCAGATGTAAAAAGTGGATTTTATGGCTCATAACACACTAAAAATGACACAAAAGAATAGTTGTAAAAAAGAAAAACAAAGCCATCAGGACAGGCAATTCTGGCCACAATTCAGACCCTGCATAGTGTTAACGGTTGGAAAGGTTAAACAGATAAACTAATAAAATGATAAAATAGTAGAAAGAGAAATGTCATTACATAAACTGTACCTTAAGTGATAAATCTTAAAGGGGACCACATTGAGATTTTGCCAGCCAGTTTTGTGAAATGGAAATCCAGCACAACAGGAAGCTTGTGCTGTGGCTTGTATGGGTTTAATGTAATTGGTTGATCAGAAAAATAAGTTGCTGAACTTAAAGGTTATCAGAGAAGGGATGAGAGAACTGGATTTGCTCCACAACAAGCTGGAGACATTGTAAACATTTGATAAAGATGAAAGTTTGCTTATTATTCAGGAAGCACTAAATCCAAAGTATCTAGAACTGTCAACAACGTCACTGCCAGATATTATCTGTAAGGGCTAGTCCAGCAAGTGATGATGAAATACAGTATTTATTTTAAATGATAATCATTTACCTGTAAAACATGGTGGTGATAACGCCTTCTTTTGTAAATGTGGTGATATGACGCAGTCTAATTTGTTTGACTATGCACAGAGTGCCACCAGACGTGTCTGAAGTGCTCCGGCCCAGAGGCAAACCAGTGCACCCAGTGCGAGAAGGGACTTGTGCTGGATCCAAACACATTGTTGTGTGGCGTGACAGGTGACACGGACTGCCCACCAAGGACCTACCTGCACGACGACCAGTTCACCTGCATGGGTTGCCACCGGCACTGTTACTCTTGCGAGGGGCCGGGCAACGATGAATGCCAGACCTGTGCCGTCCCCAAATACCTTCACAGTGAGCATTTTCCACCAGTGTTCAACTGCAGACACTGAAGAGTTCCGAGTGTAAAAATCTAAATCAGCAGAGAAGCTGATCTTTAAATAGTGCATTTATTATGCAACCATATAACAAAGTAAAACCACTTATTTCCAAACTATCAGCTCTTCAGGGATTCGATAGCAGTCTTATTTTTAGCCTTGATGACTTATGGAGTTTAAGCCTGAGTTATAGATTTTGTTAACTAGTCTTTGCAGTTGATGCCCTCAGTACCTTGAAAACTGTTTGCATAATGACGACTCTCCTGAGAATAGTTCACAATTTCAGTCTCGCTTTAACAGCTGCATGTAATTGATCAACAGTTAACAACAACAGCTGGATAGATTGATGATGGCAAAATACACGTAAGGCTAAATTTACATGTGCTCACTTATGTGAAAATTACATTTGAAAAAATAGCAGCACTTAAAATTTAAATTCTCTGGAGCCCTCAAAATGTTTTTATAGGAATAACTAATGATATTGAATTGTAATCACTGAAAGGAGTTGAAGTACCAGCTGATGAATTAAAAGAAGATTTACTACCTGTGTGATTACTGCTATTAGTGCTATTGGTGCCAGGAACATTATCAACCAACCAGTGGGGTTTGAACCAGGGACTTTCTCACTCAAAAAGGCAAAGTGAGGAAAGATTCAGCCTTCTGTTTGAATGAGCTCCAAAACTAACTTCCCTGGGTTCTTTTTTTTTTTTTTT
>NTHP01000001.1:1798562-1843804 GCA_003416845.1 Oplegnathus fasciatus | reverse complement strand
TTTTAACAGTTTGAGAAAAAGGAGGCTTATGGGAACATTTTGTGTGAAGAGTGAAAATTATGGGACAGCCTCTCACGGTGTTGGTGACATAATCCAGTCTAGCCTCCAGTCTAAAGAGGGACTAGTTAGTAGGGGATGGGAACCTTTGGCAATCTCACAGTTAGATTAGATTTCAATTATTGGTGTCAAGATTCGATTCATAATCGATTCTTGATTCAAATGATTCTTGATTCAGTGAAAAGGAATGAGGGCACTATGTTTTGGCCCTTTACTCCAGTACACTGTGCCAAACCACTGACTCCTGTCTTTTGCCCTGATAGTTAAGCTAACCGGTCTTGATGAGGCTTTCTTACTTGTTATTTTTTAATGTTATTTATTAACTTTAACTGTTATTAACTGTTATTTGTTAACTGCATTAACTTGGAAGCATATTACAGTCTTCTTCCTGTATGGAAAATAATGAAATGAAAGTTTAATTTTATTGACCGACGTCACTGGTTAAATGTTTTTTGTAAAAACAGAACTCTGCTGCAACGTTTGAAGCTGAACTACAAGATTATTCTAGTTTGTGGGCGCTGTACGCTGTCCTGTACTGTGCCCTCACGGTTGAGTTCCACCTTTTTTGTTCCGTCAACATAACATTATTAACTAATATTATTACAAAAATCGATTTTTGGAATTCATGTATCGATTCAGAATCATAGAAGATAAGAATCTTATTCGTATCACCTCATGTCAATTGATTTTTTCACCCACCCCTACTAGTTACATGCCAAAAAAGCATCCAGATGAACAGGAAAGAAAAATAAAGTAAAAAAGAGAGTGCATGAGTGAGTACTAATAAATTGAGAATGGAACTTTATGCCTGTGTGCTGTTTTCCAGACAGCACCTGTGTGAGCGAGTGTCCGGCTGGTACGTACAACACGAGGCAGGAGGCTGACGGAACAGAGCTGGGATTCTGTTTGCCCTGTGACCACACCTGCTCCACCTGCACCGGAGCATCGCCAAGAGATTGCCTCACTTGTTCTCCAGGATACCTGCGTCTCCTTCAGCTTTGTCTCACCCATTGTCCGACAGGGTACAAATCTGAAGGCACCATTGTTATCTCAAAAATATTTGCTTTGTATTGAATTACAAGCTCTGTTAATCTGTTAATGGACTGTTGACTTTCTCTCCTCCCCACCCTTCATCCACTGATCCAAAAGAATACAGAGCGTATCTGGTTTGAAAACGAGCCGAAGTTGATAATGGAGCCAGTGTGTTCCATATCTGTCATTTCTTCAGCAGTAGAAAAACTTTTATTCTCAATTTCATAGGTGACGTCACTTGACAGAAGTTTGTCATTAATTGTGACAGATTACAAGTTGTTAGTTATTATTTCTGCTAAAAAGGGTTGTGTTTTCAGCCCATTGTTAAGATTTTGGTGATGATCTGGGGTTTTTTTCTTTTCACTTTTGTTACCATTTTTAACTTTAAATTTACCACAGATAGAGACTCCCTTATGAATCTCAGATTATGTCTGCAGGGATCAAAAATCTATGTACACGTCTCACTTGTTAATACTGACCATTTCATGCATTTCTTCAGGTATTACAGAGAGGGCTCCCACTGTGAGAAATGTGACCAGTCCTGTGAGCTGTGTACAGGACCAGGACCTGAGTCCTGCAGGGCTTGTACACCTCCTCTCCTGGAACTGCAAGGCACTAAGCTGTGTGTTGAGCGCTGCCCACACCGCTTCTATCAGCTCAGTGACATCTGCAAACAGTGCCACACCAGCTGTCAGACCTGCACCGGTACAGATGAAGGAGCTATTAACTACAGCTCTGTAATAACAGATATCTCAATCATTTCTTTTGTTTGACCTGCTGGACATCACCCTAATGTACACCTATGGTCTATATCTTTCCAATTTGTCAATATCAGACATTTGTCTCTCATTTTGTGTAACGAGTTACATCATTGTGCGTGTGTTTGCAGATGCCTCGCCTCAGGGCTGTGTGACGTGCGACTGGGGCAGCACCCTAAAGGACAAAGTCTGCTATCCGCGTTGTGAGGAGGGGCGATACTTTTCAGAAGAGGTGTGCTCTTAGCTATGAGTACCATTATAACATATTGCTTTAATTATTATAATCATAATATTCAAAGGCAAAAAATATGTTGTGAGTGTTGTGAGAGTGTTTCCCTCTTTGTACTGCGGTTATTATTAACATAAATGAGATGCTGCTTTTGTCTATTGTGTGCATTTCAAATTCATATAAATAAATAATTAAAGGCCCTGACTCAGTCAACTTAAGTTAGAATAGTTTTGGTTCTTTCACACGAGAAACATCTGTATTTGTGTTTTTGTCTGGGCTCTTCGTCCTGGGTTAGGTTCAGCTGGAAAAATGTCACACTCTACACCGTGCACCAGTCAGGATGTAGCAATATTTGATGACAGTGTTGTTTGCTTGTGTTGCCCGCCCACTGTTTATCAGGATGAAGTGAGGGTTAAATGCTCAATTAAATAATAACTAAGGATATCTTTTCCAAACTTTACCTTTGATTGTGGCTCCGTTTATAATGAATATTTAATGCTATAAAGAAATATTTAAGATTAGAAATCCAATTTTAAAGTTGTTGTTTTTTTTACCTTTTACGTAGCGTCTTTCTACATCAAGCAACGCAAAGTGCAGACTGATACTGCAATTGCAATAAAAGGCGCATCTGCACAAATAAGTTTTCACTCTCCTTTCCAAACAGTCCACGTTGCTGACTTGCCTAATGTCTACAGCTTTTTCTTATATTTAACCAGTACAATAATTAGTGAAATTTTACCATTGTAGGAAACCTGTGAGCCATGTGACAGCTCGTGCAGGCATTGCACCGGCTCCAGACCCGACCAGTGTCTGACTTGTCATCGAGACTCTGCTCTTCATGCTGTGGAGAACCGCTGTGCCCGCTGCTGTCAGGCTGGAAGGAATAACACTGATTGCTGTGTTTGTGACAGCCGCTCAGGTACAGACCGTCCCTATCATAACAAACATATGATTGTTTGGGTACGACCATCTACTAAAGGCACTTTATTTTGTTCTAGCTCTGTGTGTGGAGGCCCCCCAACCCAAGGCAGGAGACGATCAAGTAACAGACCTGAATATGTCATCTAGAGTTCTGAATCACACCTCCGCCGCCTTACCTATTGCCCTGCTGCTAGCACTGGGGTTGGCCCTGGCTGTGTTTGCATTGGTCAAGGCCCATGCCAGGAGGAGGCTTTGCTGGAGCCAGAGCTACGAGAGACTGAGTGGCAGCGCCAGCATCAACATGCCCCACGGTGTGCCCGAGCCGGACAGTGGAGACGAGGTGGATGTGGTGTACACCAGCAGGGGTGGATCGGTATATCGGCGCTACAGCTTTATCCATGAGCAGGACGCAGACCATGATATGGATGAGAGCACCTGTCTCAATCAATCCTAGATTTGTCCAAACCTGAGCTTACAGTAACTGAGGAGTGTATTGCGGATGGTCACAATATCACGACTGGTGAACTCAAAATAGTTATGTTGATGTTTAGAAGAGAATGTAGTGGTGTTTCGCTTTGGTTATGTTGCTTTTTGAGTTCTGGGTGTTTATTTTATTCAACAAAGTGCCTGTATCTGTATAATGCACATTCTTAGATGAGATATTTGTGAGTAAACAGTAAAAAACAAATACATATATATGTGTATATGTATGTATATGACTTTTTCTTTTTTGTTTTTTACTTGACATTAAAGAGATATTTGTGAAATAATCCTGTATAATTATTAAAATCTGCATGATTTGTTGTAAATAGAAATGAAAATAAAATAAAATCTTTTCCACTTGATGAGCTAATTTCAGCCGGTCTAATTTCAAAATGGAACTAACTAAATGATATAGAAAATGCCAGTAAGCAGCTGAAGGAGGTGATGCCTGACAACTCCAGGCGAATACATCTTCAAACAAGTGCTTTGCTGTCGTGTGAGGGTGTTGTCTACAGAATCAACTTAGTCTCAGCAAATACAGCTTCAGCATTGACACATCCACCAGAACATGTGATAGGTCAAATCCTATGTAGGAACGACTGGAGAGCATTCTCAAGAAATTCTTTCCACACCTTAGTTTGACACACCTACTTAGGGGGCTGATTCAGCTTGTATTGCCTTATTAAATGAAGAGGCCTCTCCCCATTTGGTCAAACTGTAACCTGCACTGAAGACGGTGTCACCTGTGCTGTAGTCACCTCAAGCAAGGAAATGGCTTTTGCAAGGCTGTTGAAGGGCCAGATGTTGTTGAGGACCCTCTCTATCATCTTCATGGCTATGATCTGTTCTTTTGTCCTTTGGGAAACTGGCTCTACCAGGCAGTCATTGCCTGAACTCAGAATACCACAGCAGCTCTCTATTGACCTGCCTGGCTGCTTGGCTATCATCAGTGGAGACATAGAGGGCAGGAAAACCGAATTAGAAGTGCTTCTGTCATCCAAGAAGAGACAGAATCTTTTATCTGAGGACTTCTACCTCAATGTGACAAAGGACTGTCCAGCTTACATTGAGAAGAGAGGTTTCATTATAGTGCCTCTCAGTAAAGAGGAGAGAGATTTTCCCATTGCCTACTCCATGGTGATCCATGAGAAGATCGAGATGTTCGAGCGACTCCTACGAGCTGTTTACGCTCCTCAGAACATCTACTGTGTGCACGTGGACCAGAAATCCTCTAAAGAATTTCAGAAGGCTGTGGGGGCAATTGTTTCCTGCTTTCCTAATGTGTTTGTGGCCAGTAGATTGGAACGTGTGGTGTACGCCTCGTGGTCCCGGGTGCAGGCAGATTTGAACTGCATGAAAGATCTGCTGAACTCACACGTCCAGTGGAGGTACCTGCTTAACACCTGCGGGACAGACTTCCCCATCAAAACCAATGGACAGATGGTTCAGGCACTGAAGGTCCTAAACGGGAGGAACAGCATGGAGTCCGAGCGAACCAATGAGTACAAGAAAAGCCGTTGGCAGTATCACTACAATGTCACGGACACCGTCATCAGGACAAACGTGAGGAAAAGTCCCCCACCCATAAGCACCCCCATGTTCTCAGGAAATGCTTACTTTGTGGTCACAAGAGCATTTGTGAAACACGTGATGCAGAACAGAGAGGTCCAGAAACTTCTGGAGTGGGAGAGGGACACATACAGCCCCGATGAGCACCTGTGGGCCACTCTACAGAGGATGCCCTCTGTTCCCGGATCAGTGCCCCATAACGCCAAGTACGATGAGTCAGACATGCGAGCCCTCGCTCGTGTGGTGAAGTGGAGCTATTTAGCAGGAGAAGTGGAAAAAGGGGCCCCGTACTATCCTTGCACTGGTGCTTACAGAAGAGCAGTATGTGTGTACGGGGCTGGTGACCTCCCCTGGCTTCTGACACAACAACACCTCTTGGCAAATAAGTTTGATCCTGAGGTGGATGATATTGCTATTAGATGTATGGAGTCAGTGCTGCATTTCAAAGCTTTAGGCCACAACCCACCGTTGACAGATCAACATTCCACTATTTTGTAAAGCTTATAATCATTTAAAAAATGTAAAATATAATGTATTATTTAAGGCAACACTCTATGCTTAAGACAGGTAAATATTATAGAAACCATATTAATTTATTTTTAATTTATTAAAACATTGTTTAGGATCTTCTCATGGAATGTCCTGAAATATTCTCTTCCTCTTACAGTTTTTCTCAGTCGATTTGGTAAATTTCAACAAACAATGTATTATACTGGTTCTCTGTTGAATAGTCTTACCCCCCAAAACATCTAGGCATTAGTTCACTACATAAGTCATTACAAAATGGTTGAACCAGTTGTCATAATCTGTCAAGCACATGAGGACATCACAGCAGACGCTTGCAGAGGCTGGATAAGACATTCCAAAAGATTTTTCTGCGCTGCACTGCAAGGGAAGATATCCGTTGTGATGTGGATGAGAATCTATGACCCGACAGAGAGGAAGGTAAGGAGGTGTAGAAAGACTGCACTGAAATTCCCCATGCAGCGCTGCATGTACAGTTCTGCCTAAGGCGTGTTTCTTATGTTTACATTTCTAATTTTGTGTTTTTTTCCTTTGTGCTATGCAGTGCTGTAAAACAATCTTGTCTTTTTCTTTTCTGTATCGCAATGACATGATCTGTCAACAAATTACAGTAAACAGTAAAGGTTTAAATGTGAATTCTGTCCAATCTCTTGCAATCAATCTCCCACATAGAGTAATAACTTGTCATCAAAACCTTAGCCATAGTTTACATCAGAAAATACTTACAGTACACTGTATGTGTGTACAACATGGCTAAGCATTCTGACTAGTTTGTAAACAATGAGACAAGGACTTGTCATTCTGATGGCACTGACATGTTCAATGACAAATATTTACTTTTGAAGGATAAACTAAGGATTTTGCGCAAGTTGCGGGCTTTTGCAGGTAATCCATGGTGTGATGCTGTTTGTACGAATTGTTTTGAGAAATGCATTTACTGTTTAGTAAATGTTAAGGATGATTCGAGAAATTTACCAACGCGACTGAGAAAAACTAAGTTATTTTCAAAATATTATCTATCTTGTAATGTGATATTATCTATCTGTTAATGTTATTTTCAGAATATTGTTGTAGATTTTATGTAATTTCTTATATTTTGTGCATTTTAATATTATTGTCAATGTATTGATATGGAATTTTTTACATAATATTCTATAACTTTATTTACATGATTTCAATTAAATCTGTATTTTGTGGTGCCATCTAGTGGATTCGAAGTGGAAGAGAGCTACAAAACAAAAACACTACATAACCTACAGTATAGTAATTTGGTGATCATTATTTAAATTTTGTCAAACATACCTGGTGTTTGGTCACTATATAGCTTTAGTGCTGCCATATAATGGTCTGTGTTGTTACCGCTGCAAAACTGACACTACATGGAATAAAAAAAAAATACAAAACAATGATGTGGATCCATGACTTTACTTGGAGGAAATGTTACATTAAGACCTACATCTTTGCTTCAGATTGCTGCTCTCACAAATGCTCTCCCTCCACAAGTCAGAGGGCACATTCAAGTGAGGGGCAAAAAATAAAACTTTATTTTCCCCAGGCAGGATTTTTACAGAGAACGTCAGCAGTGAACAGTGAAAAAAGGTGCCGTCAAAACTTGTTCTATCAAATGCCACTCAATGGGTCAGAGACCTAAAATGCAGTTTAAAATCAGAGCAACCATAAAAATATATTAATTTCTCTCCTTTGTCACCTTTTGAATATAAATATATATTTAAATGTAATAAAGCAGAACATGCATCAACCATTTGTAACAGAGTGCCTTAAATAACGTGTAGATACAACAGTAACTAGGGAACGCCAATAAGCTAAGTTTGACATGATATACCGCCAGTAAATAAAAAAGATTAAAAACGTTTCAGACAGCATGTGGAAAAACACTGAGGATCAAGCTGTAAAAAGTTCCACGTTGTAACAGGCAGCATAGTTTCAAAAAGGCACTTTCTTGTTGCAAAGAGCTAAGTCTCCAGTCACGTTGCCCAGAACATAAACGGAAGAGTGGCTGCGGTGCGAAACAGTCTTCATCGCTCTCCTCCTCCTCCTCCTCCTCCTCCTCCGCATCTTGCAGCGCGAGCAGGGTCACTCCGGAACAGCGGCAGCTGCGATCTCCACTTTGCCGTGCATGTCCTGGTCGATTCTGCAGACAGATTCAATAGTCATCAGGCATCTGTGTGACTGAGGTGGCATGTCATCTAACAGGGCGAGGATAACTGATAATCAAAGTAATGCCAGGCTACTACACTGCATAATCCATAAACACACTTTTATAGGTATTATATAATCACATCCTGAATGTTATAATTACCTTTACAAATAGAATTCTTTGTGTATCTTTTGACTTGCCAGATCTATTTCCCCCATACAAATGAATGCTTAATTGGGTCAATTCATATTTTAACAACTTGGCTAAATATTTATCCATACTCCTTTATTGAAAGCACTTAAAATATCCGGGCAATACAAACCATCAATATCAGTTGTATCATTTACTACCCTTGAAACCTTCCAAGACAAATGCAGTAATGGGTACTTTAATGTCCTGCAGAAGACCATAATCCATGTTACTGCACAGACTGCTGTCATTATCTGCAGCAACACTACAAATAGTCATAGATTTTGCAAACAATCTATCACAATCCATCCATAACCATGTGATGAGTGCAAAAATGTGCAATTTTGGTTTTAGCTTCTGGTGCATTTGTCTTGCAAGTTTGTCAATCAACTTAGAAACTCATGCACCTATTAACAGAAGTACAACTAATTGTGTCAGCGTTTTATACACAACACAGAGTCTCCTCTACAACCCCCATGGTTATTATTTTTCTAATGTTCTAACATCCCACGATGTATCTGCAAATTAATCACCTCAGCAACTGAACACTCACTACTTCTCAGTAACGAGCAGAATATCTCTGTGTGCACGAGCGAGGCTGACGAAAGGTTTGTGGCGATTACTAAACATCAGCAGGGAGTGGGTATGCAGTGAGTCATGCAAGGAGCTGTGAGAGTGGACAAGCCGGGTTTTCGGTGAGTTTTGAGTTACTGAGGGGAACCATGTGAGGACATGGTTACAGTGCAACCACACACCACAGTGACTAAGACGAGCTACTTCCTCGTAGGTCCACCCCATTCAGTAGTACAAACATGAACAAACTTACCCAACATCAACCACATCAAATTCTAAACCTGGTTTTTAAAAAAGACACATGCAAGGAAGATGCCCCAACTTTAATATCAGAAAGCAGAAATGCAATCATCTACCTCAAAACTATTCTAACAAAAATATTTTTTACAGCCAACATCACAGTGAAGACAGTACCTTGTAAAATAAATCGATCTCTGGGCTAAAAAGGTATGTGGTTTGTTTTAAACCACAGACTGATATTATTTTGAGGCAATAAATAAAGAACAAATTTAACATGAATTGGCTTTGAGATGAACTTCACAGAATTGGCTCAGAAATTGGATTTAGTTGGTTAAACAATCACCAAGCCACCTATTTTTGGAAACCAATCAAACAGCTTCTCAGCCTGCTTTTTAGGGAGCGTCCTAAATCTACTGAGAGGAAAATGTGGGACATTGGGGAGGAAAGTTGTTGATTTTGGCCAGAGGGAAACAGCAAATCATCCAACTACAAAAACACGCAGGGGGCAGGATGAGGTGTATTGGTGCATTTCTGAAAGCCAACGGATCATTTCGTTGTTAGTTTTGTGAAATGCAAAAAAACAAAACCAAAAAAAAACTGAGACTGATCCTGGGTGAAAGTGTATATACCTTTTACGGCTTTTCCTATTTTTTTCGTCGTCAAACCTTTAGGAAGGGGGCAGGGAAATGGAGTTAAGGAAAGGAGAAATACACAGCCAACAGCAACCAAACATCCAAAAGAGCAAAAACATTTGATAAGATGAGTATCTGTGCTGAAGTCTTTTCAAATGCCACGAGGATACAAGGCCCGCCTCAGGTTAAGCCGCATCAAGGAAAAATACAGCATGAGCAAGTTCTCAGCATGAGCTCAACAGCTATGCATATCAGCAAAGGTTAACACTAGAAACTGAAGAATGTTTTCTGTAACAGCAGTTTATAGGACAACATTATCTAGATGCCATTCTTTTCAGTGATGTTGCTGAAATGTTAAAGAACTCAGATAGTGCACAACTCCCATCAGGGCTTTACTTTGCTCTAAATATATATTTTACAAAAGAGAATGTTTAGATATTTGTAGTTTGCATTTGGATCCCTTCTCTCCATCATATTACATATAGTGTAAGTAAGACAATCATGCTTATGGGCAGACAGCCTCCATGACTTTGGTATATTAGAGATTTGAACAAAGATGATTGTGAAAAATTTCAAGTGAGTCAGAGTCATAACCACTGACATCATGTCTACACTGGCCACACAGGAAAAGCAGAATGTTGCTGTAGCACCACCTGCTGATGAAATGCAACCAAATCTTTATTTTCATTACAATATTTGTATTGCTTACAACTTACAGAAACACTTGTATGTAGACATTTTATTTATACTGTTTGTCACTGGTGCTTTTTATATACAATTATAAATATATATTTATATATACACCTATTTTTTCACATACTTGTGTACATAATAGTCCTGCTATTTTTTTTACCTTTATTTGTTCAGCTTTGTTGTCCTTGTTCTTAGCCATTATGTCTATTGATGTTCAAGTACATTGCGAGCAATGGAAAAAAACTGAGCCTAACTGTAGCAGGATCAGTCAGAGCTGATACTGTATAAGCACAAAACGCTACTAGAATACCTGCCTACCTATAATTTGGGAACCAATTAAAGGAAAAACAGCAAGGCACATCAAAAGGAATAACTTTCTTAGGAATTGTTAAATTATGTTTTGTGAGGATTGGATGAAATCTGCAAATGAGAAGAAATTGAAGGTGACCAACACATGTGGTTATGGTGTATTTACTGACTAATTCAAGCAAGCAGCACAGCGGTTTTAGCTGTAAAATCTGCAATCACCAAGTCCGCTTCATATAGAAACAAAACAAGTCTTACTATGACTCTACGCTCAAGCGAGTACCACCCTGATATGTAAACATACAGCATGTGAATGCTGTAGTGTTAGAATTGACCACAAACACCCTTTCATCACTTAGGTATAAAAATCAGAGGGCCAAATTTCTGTCATGGCCTTGGATTTACATTTATTAGTTTTTGTCTTTTGACAGGACTTTTGTGTAAAAGAGCTTGAAAAGTGCTGATGTGTCTGAGTGGAGCACACTTACTGTTTGATACAATCTGGTATGGACACATACTCCATTGGAACCAGTTCTGCAAGGTCTGTCAAGCTGTACACATACTTGATTTTCTGAGTGAATTTGGAGCTGTGGAAAGAAGCAGGAAATGTCAGAATCTAAAAAGCTGCCCCAGAAGATCTTTATTTCATTATTCTAATGACCTTAAACATCAAAGTTACCTTATGAAAGGTTTTGTGAGTGCCAGCAGGGTGCGTATAAACCAAGACGGATGGACGATTATCAAAGACTTCAAGTTCTTCCTTAACCTGTAAAACAACAATTTAATGCCATATCGCGCATGACGATGATGTTCTTGGGATTGAGCTGATACATCTGTTGTTCAAAACTACCACTCACACTCACCTCCTATCAATCTGCTGATAACACTTTCTGAGCCAGCCGACAGTTGGCATCTTTTTCCGAGAGGTCGCCCCGTTCAAATACACAATCATATAATTCTCAGCAACCAAAAGCTCCAGTGTGCCAATGACATACCTGCGACAGGAAACTTCCATTAGCGCCGGTACTAAAATGTTCACTCGCAAGACCAGAGGAATTTCAATAAACACTCACTTGAATAAATTGTCCATGATGTATCTGTAATTTGGTTGATTGCTCTCAGGCATAAAGCATACAGCAAACACAATTATGGCATTCAAACCATCTCCATAGTAACCTGCAGTGAAAAATCAAACATCAAAAAATTATGTTTCAGAATCAAAACACTATTTTTATTGTCAAAACATTTATTTTGCTTCTTATTTTGAATAAACAGACTGATCACGGTAATATAGCTTGTTTATCTTGTAAATTAAAAAGAAATACTTAAAATGAAAATTTCACAATGTAACCCCACTAACCCCCATGGCTGATGACCCTCTTATATGGTTCGATGGCCTTCATGTCCACTCTGTGTTCCTGGTCTCCGATACGAAACACCCTCCAGCGTCGACCCTCCTCCCTCTCCTCCGAGGCCGAGTACTCTTGGACCGACTCCACACCCTTCTGTAGTAGTTCTGTGGTTTTTGGCTTGGGGAGATCGTCTAAAGGAGGAGAGGCATTTTAAACCCACAGCTTGGATACTAAACACCCTGCATGTGAGGGCTGAATCAGATCAAATCAGATCTATTTTGATCGTTTATTAAATGTTTAGATTACTCAATAATTAATTGCTGAACTTTTTGATCACATGCATTTTAAATCAATGGACATTAACATTACATTTAATTTTTTGCTTTTATCTTGTATCTGGATGGCATGCTTTCTCTCCGAATCAACACCAACAATCACTTCTCAACTTCCATGTCTCCCTTTCACTTGAGGTCAGCATTTTCCAGGGGAAAAATCTACAGTTTCCCACTATTGTACTCTGCGTGAGCCTGTCATCACGGTATAATAAATGGAAATAAATGTGACGAACAAATACTCCCATTCAGAGCAACACCCCGCTGCTGAAATCCCTCAGGACTTCTGTGCATCTTTTGTAGGATGTGTATATCTACATGACGCATATAATGTCCAATTCTGCATATCATGCAGACATCAAGCAAAGTGTTAAAACGATCACGTATATCAAGCATGCAACAAGCAGAATCGAAAATAAGTGAATAGTGCAACCAAATCACACCAACACACTTTTATGAGGATCTCTCTGTGAGCTGCCCATTTCCTATTTATACTGAATCAAACACACTGATCTGTGTTTCTTCTTTAGAGCACTGTATGATCCACATATATAGATTTAGCCTGAAAATAACTGCTAAGATGTTCATCATTTATGAAATAATCTACCAAATGAATCATGCAAAATCCCACAATGTAAGATTCCAGTGGTAAAATGCCAAATGTAATGTCTCTCTAATTTTTATCATGCTATAATGTATTCATTTATTGTGTAACTTCTTCTCAAGTATGACTGACTGAATGACTAATAACCAAACAGCACGTTAGTAAATGCTGAAATGGCCAATATATGATAACTGCAGCATTACTGTGCAGATTAAACCACTTCTTAACGCACAAAGTCGCTACTGATTGTTTCATCAAACAGGAAAATTTCAAAGAAAGGAAAACCAACATGCACAAAAACATTAACTGAAAATGAAGGTTATGAAACACAAAACCTCCCCATGATTTGTTTGAACAATAGGGGTTGATTGACTCATGGTTGGCAGAAAGAAACGGGGGGGCTGTCCAAGAGACCTTACCACAAGGAAGAGAGAAACCTGTTGCTGGCCTGCAGCCTGTTTCCAGGCAGTGAACGGAAACAATTCTTCCAAGTGAAAAAGAGGAAGGCAGCAGTGTGGAAACAAAAACAACAGAGCACATTTTAACTTCACTTAAGGCTGCCTACCCAAACCTGTAAAATGGCAATGGATCCAAGACGCAGGAATTAAAGACTGGTCTGATAACACACTTACTTCTGTGTTACAAGCCAACAAGCCAAAGAAGGATAAATCTTTTGATGTATAAATAATACCACCGTGGACTTCTTCTGGGTCCAATTTGAAGTATCTTTGCACCTCCAACCTCATCATCTAAACTTTACTGTTTGAACTTTCAGTATTAACAAAACAAACTGGAACAAATGGGGTTAAAAGATAGTAAGTACTAAAACTCTTACCATTGTCAACGCATGATATCAACTTCTTACCTTCCCATTCAAACTCATTGCTGTTGTCTGAAGGTGTGTCTATGTCATCCAGGTCCAGCTCTGTACTTTCATCCAGCTCGTCAGAGAGAAGAGAACCTTCACTGCGGTCGAGTGTAAGACTGATCTCCGGAGCTGCAAGCTTCTTCTTTGCCTTCTTGCCATGGTTCATTGCATAGCCTAGGGTAGATGCCAAACAATCAGTGGTTGTGCTGTTTGTAAGAACAATTTAAGGATAGGTTCAGATTTTTTCAAGTCTATAATGATACAATACTCACATCTTTAGCGCGTCCAGAGTGCTTGTTCGTGCAAAAATGCATTCTGAAGTTCGGCCATGGCTAATATGAGGCTTCATTTGTCTGACAAAAATCAAGTGGTCTCTTCCAACGTTTTAGTACAAAATTGCCTCTTTGTGGTACTGTCCCTCCACTGCAGCTCAGCAAAGAAAACACTGTCTGAGAGGATGCCGTACTAAAAAGTCAACGTTGGAAGATGCCCTATTGCTTCTTTGCCCTTTGGCTGACTCAGACTGCTGAGGCCTCTTGTTAGTTTTGTGTGAACTTAAGAATGCATTTTTGCACGAACAAGAATGAACAGGAATGATTACAGCCACCAATAACTCTCTCAACGTACAAATGGGCATGTGAGTTTTAAGATAGACTTGAAAAAATGTGTACATGTCCTTTGATATTCTCCTGGGTGACAGTAGCATGGCACTGTATACTATTCTGTTTTCATTACCAGGGTCTCCCTCTTCAGAGGTTCCTGCAAAAAGCTCATCTTCAAGCTCATCTTCAAGCTCCTCCTCCTCCGGTAGGGGCCTAATAATCAAAGAGGAGGTGATCATGCAGTAGGGTATGGTTCATGTGACGTTCAAAACACAAACATGTGATACAAAGCTGTGACCTATGATCCATACATGAGTTACAACAGTATGAGTGATTGACAATACCGTGGAAAGTCCTCATCCTGCCACTCTTCCTTAAGTTCAACTCCTTCCATTCTCAGGCGTGCTTCTGTTGTGGCAACTGACTCTTGGCGCTCCAGGCTGGGAATGAAAACACAAAAAGGTTATGCCATCATTTATGTTTAATGATCTCTAATTGCTAAAAGGCCCTCTTGTACTACGAATGCATTAAGATCAAGAGCAGGGCCAGCAGAGATTATCCATGACAAACAAAATCCAAACACATAATTGGTTATCTGTCAACAGTTGCTTGTGACTTGTACAATCCTCAAAGGATTATGGGGGAAACCCAGACCACGAGTCAAAGGCAATTTTTGTTCGTGGGTTAATACGTCAGCAAATAAAACATTTACAAAGTTGGTGGATGTGGATAGTTACAGTAATGGAACAATACAAGATACACTTGACTGAAGCTACACAAAAGCACATATACACATTATATACTCTGCAAACAAGGGTGGGGGTCTTTGTTATGAATGTTGAGAAAATGCTACACAATACTGGAAAAAGACCCAGAGGACATTTTCAAGATTTGATTTTAAAAGGATTCAAGATCGAGTTACACTTCTAAAACAAAATAAAAAAATCTCATTCTTAAAACTGTCTCAATACATCATTTATATAAGCTCTTCTGATGTGTAAGGTTCATAACACCTTCCCTCTTGTGGGCCAACAGCAGCCTCTACTGACAGTCTCAATGAAGCCAACATTTGAAATCTGATGTAACAATTTTTTTGGTCGATGTGGTTTCTAATATTTTATGGGGCGGGGGATTTAATTTAATACTTATATCTCAATTCTTGTATTTATTTGTCTAATAAGATCTGTTTTAACAGTTGTCGGTAAGAGATTGTGTGTCATCTATTGTCAAATTGTTCATATCAACTAGCTAACAACTTCACTAACAAAATCAATATAGCTTACTCCTCCGTTTCCATAACCTAAGATTTTAGTCCCAATGCAAATGACATGACAGATGAACAAGTAACATGGATGAAACATGTACCATGTCACTTTTGCACTCAAGGACCTTTAGTAACATTTAAGCACCATTTCTAATTTAAACAGGCCGTTTTTAGCCCCACAGTTAGACATACTGTATGAAGTATGAAGCGTAATTTTGACACCTAATCAATGTTTGGGGGAAAGGGTCCCTATAACTTTTGGGATGAACCTTAAACTTCCAATACTCACTGTATAATAAAGGGTAATAACAGGTTTTTCATGTGCTGTGGTCAACCCCGCCTGTTACTTACCGCCTTAGCATTACATTAAGTCAGGGAAAACCTCTTTATGTTTATATGCCGAGCAGTATGTGCCTCTTTACTACAATCCACAAAAGTGACATGGGCTTATTGCCTTTTGTCAACAAACCAAATACTTATATGAGAAGAAAATATCCACAACACCTTCGTTGTACCAGCTACTGGACAGATGCTTTGTGTGGCAGCGCTAATCAATGCATAATTTGCAGTCCCGCATGTTGATCGAGAACCTCCTCTAGAGTTTCAGCTTCAACTGGCCACATAATCAGATCACTGGCTTCTTGAAAAGCTTACAAGCCTGTGTTAAGGGCTTAGTTTATAAACCATAAGGCTACTCACTAATGCTGATCATGGCATCTGTATCTCTGCTGTACAGAGCTCCCTTTGATGCATTAATCACTTACATGACTGTATTTGTGCTCCCAGACACAAAAACATTCTGGGCATTTGGTGCTCAACATTTCATAAGGTATCAGTTTAGCTGTTTGCTTATGTATAGAGCTAATCCCCACATTACATTTGAAATCCAACTGAGAGGTAGAAGTGCCACAGGAATGTGATTTCCTGAAAAGGTACCCTTGTAATCAAAGTACACTGGAGACCAAGCTGTATGTAAGTGGGAATCAGCCACATTAGGGAGTCAAATAGAAAAGATGAATAACAGTTTAAAAACTATAATAACAATAATGCACTTAGTGGTGAGCTGAATTAAGCTGCAGATCAATGGTTGATGGTTTGAGATTATTTATTTTGACTATGCTGACACCTCTTGGTCAAGACGTCCATCAAGACAGTGCACATATCACACATATGTCACACTTGTTTAAAAAATGTCAAAACAAAAGATTAATCTATATAAAAGATGTTGATCAGAAAGGTTGACCAAAATGTTTATTTTTTAGGGTCATAATTTCATCAGTCTTGACAGGAATATTATTTGTTGTTAACATCTTTGCAATATGACTCCCGTCTCCATCTAAACCTTTTCTTTGCAGTGTCTACTCCCATAAACTGATAAACTGTTCTTACGCCCCCATCTTCATGATGAAAAGGGTGGGGAACCATTACTATACCGTGCCATATTTGAATTTAGTTCCCTTGTAGCAATACAGCGCAAGCTGATTGCACCCACTGCAAGAAAGCCTTGAGTCCCCCTGACACAGTCCTGCTAATAACAGTCTCTATGATTTGCAAATATGCAAAAGTCTCTATGCAAAATATGCAAAATGCAAAATACTTGTAATGAACGATCCACTCTTGTTTGCCATGGATTGCAGAGAAACATCTGTCATCTTCATAATAAGTTTGTCAAAAATCAGCCAAATGATGCTCTGTCCGTCAATGTTGCTTATTATAACCTACAGAGGCTTGACACAATGACAGTTACACCTGTACAATATCATACTAGGCCTGCAACTAACGATTATTTTCATTATCGATTAATCTGTTGATCATTTTCTCGATTAATCGATTAATTGTTTGGTCCATAAAATGGTGAAAAATGTTGATCACTGTTTCCCAAAGCCCAAGGTGGCGTCCTCAAATGTCTTGTTTTGTCCACAACCCAAAGATGTTCAATTNTTACTATCATAGACGACTAAAGAAACCAGAAAATATTCACATTTGAGAAGCCGAAATCAGAGAATTTGGACACTTTTTCTTAAAAAATGACTCAAAGCGATTAATCAATTATCAAAATAGTTGGCGATTAATTTAATAGTTGACTAATCTAATTAATCAACTAATTGTTGCAGCTCTATATCATACAGTCTAAAAAATAGCCCTGCAATAAACTACATTTAACTCTGTGGTAATTTTTGACATCCTTGTCTGTGGTGCTGTTGTACTGGATTGTATTATAATGTAATATGAGCCTACCGTTTTGTTCGCAGCTGGGCAAAATAACATTTCATTGTACACATATTCCTGTTATTGTGTCCAACCCCTCTTTAATGTTCAGGAAATAAATTTCATACCAGCCTCAGTCTAGCTTCCACTTCGCCTGCTGTTCTGGCCAGTCAACAAATATGGGGATGCCAAAAGGTTTGGAAAGGATATGTCCTCCTGTTTTGGTATTAATGTCTGTTTGTAAACTAAGCATTGTTTTGGAAAAATGTTAGGCTATTTGTATGAAAGCCAGAGTGAGGTCCAGTTATCATTTTGACAGTATTGTTCCTTTTTGTGTTTTGCCCGTTTGAGAAGATCTTCATTTGAGGAGCTGAGCACAGCAAATATAGGCAATAACGCTGGAGAATCGCTGGCCTGTACAACAGCTTTCAAATCCAGTGAAAAACCTTCACAGACATTTGAACATAGCTCATAGGTGATGGAGTCTGGAAAAACAGCATTCTTGCAACTGAGAGATGCAACCAGACGCTATTTAATATGTTTTAAGTTGCCAACGTGTAGGCCAAACATTAAAATATACACATACAGACCTTCCAATGGGTCCAGGTGGTGAGCGTGGCTGGGGAAGGCTCACCGGGGTAGAGCTTCTTGCTCCCGGCTGTTCCTGCTCATTGTCTGGAGTTGTCCTTTCCTGTGGCGTACCTCTTGTTTTGGTTAGACTCTCTTGAAGTGCCTCTTCGCCATTTTCGACTGTAGAAGCTGTGCTGCTTTGTAACTCGTCTAATTCCTCCTCCTCCTCGCCTTCTCCCGACACTCCAGAAGACGAGGGACTAGAGGTCTGTCTGTTTCCCTGCTCCTCATGAGTCCTCCTGGGTGTGACAAAATCTGGGCTGCTATTGTTCAAATTCATATCGCTTACACCCTTCAGCACCGCTTCGCTCTCAATCACATCCGATGCCATTAGTTTCTCCCGTCGCCCTGGTGGTAAAGCGGGTCAGAGTGAAATAGTCCGACAATGAAACTTTTAAAACACCGGTTTGCTAGCTAACATACAGCAGCCAGAGAGCTAAATCTGACTTACACAACTTCTTCAGAAGTTTGTGGCTAGCGTGGTAGCTCTCGTCCGCTATACAGCTAGCCCAGAAGACTGTTGTTGTTGACAGCTAGCTATGCAAACTAACAGCATATCTTATTAACAAAATAGTGTTAAATGTCACACAGGGTGCACAGATAGTCACCTTTTTTTCCAAATGCGTCACAGTGTGTGAACTCGGGAGTCCAAAAAGTATGCTAGCTTTGCATAAGCAGCAGTGCGCAGTGATCCCACTTATCAATTTCCTCCCTTCCTTCCTTCCTCCAAGTCAGAGTGCTCTCCTGCGGACGTAACAGCCGTTAGTCACGCTAGCGTGTGGGCTACAGTTAGCTAACTTTAGTCACAGCAAAAGACAAGCTAATGTTGTCCACTTAACGCCGGCATTAATCCATGAAACCAAGCCAGTTGTCAACTACGACGCAACGTTAGGACAACTGTTCCATTGATCCGTGTAAAGCATAAAGTTAATATCCGCTAATTTAACTAGCCGGGTCCTCCATAAATGTAACAACAGCAGACGGCTGCTTGCTAACGACGCTAGCTAACTATAACTGTTGTTACTTCTCCAGCTAGCGTTCGACGGAGTTGCCAGTTGTGTTTCCTGCAGGTTCGTATCTGAACTTTCTACCTTCATCTCTCAAGCACAAAGCACACAAAGAAAGCACACTAAATTACAATATATTGTCATTTTGGTGTGTTGTTTTCACCACCTGAATATGAATGTTTTCACTGCCTTATCTTGCGATGCAAAATGTTATTCTAGATTCTAAAAATATTACTTCTTTTCAGCGTGTCTCAAGTTGAAACGATCAAAACAAAGTTGATAAAGTGCATCGCTGTCCAACTGTAGTTCAACATATGTCATATAACTAGAGTATTAGAGGATTTGATACAGGTTAGTAGATAATATATGAGTCTAATGTTTCTGACTGCTCTGTGGAACATGAGCAAACCTGGCGCCCCTGCAAGTTTTGAGCCGTCTGTGAACTGTCGAGGTGTCACTGCCCCAGCAAGGTTTCACTGCCCTCTGCTGATGGTGAAAAATAACATTGTAAAAGGTTGACCTGCTTTGCATTTTGTATAGTAAACCTATAGTAAAAAACGCTTTAAAGCAGCAGTGCTCTCCTAAAAGTTAAATTTTCCATCTGTGGACATTTTGATTAAAAAATAAATTAAACAATTTGATTCCACATAATTATCAGTAATATCTATATTATCAGTTGTACTTACTGGAAATTATAGTAGTAGGTCTGTTACAGTGGAGGAGGGTAACTAAGTGTATTTACACAAGTAATCCTACTTAAGTACAATTTTTCACACATTTTACATGAATATTTTCATTTTGTGCTATTTTATACTTCAACTTCACTTTATTTCAGAGAGAAGTATTGTACATTTTACTCTATTTTATTCAGACCTATGATCAGTTTATGAAATATGATGCTGTTGATTAAACCCAACAGTATATAAAGTAGTGGAAATTAGCTCCACCTTGATGAGCTACAACATTAACATTAAGAACAATAATAATCCAATAATATGAAATATATAATAATATAACACTCAGAGAAGGTTCATTCTGCATAACATGTACTTTAACTTTTGATACTTTAATTACATTTTGTTGCAGTAAAATTTTGATTGTACTTTCACTTGTAACAGAGAATTTCTACATTGCGGTATTCCTACTTGTACCTAAGTAAAAGATCTGAGTACTTCTTCCACTACTGGTCTATTAGTATTGCCTGTTAGTATTAGTAAGCCTATTATTAGTCTTATGTGTTTTCTCAACTCGCAGTTTCAGTCCAAAAGATTTTGCCTTCATAAACAACCCCTGTTTTTTTTTTTACTACGCAAAGACAAAGGTTGGAGTCACTAACCTGTAATTAGCTCTTTCATAAGTGTGTGTGGACTTCCACTGTCAGTAAGTGTTATATCTAACTGATTTTTTCCCCTTTAGATGGTTGTGGATAAACATGCTCAGGTATGTTGATAGTATTAAAGATCATCACATAAGATAAAAAATATTTCCATTACTATTTCCACCAATAGGGTTTTAATCTGATTTGGAAACAGTTACACTAGTCACTTCAATAAATCTTAGCTTTGCCCTCAGTGACTAATATTTGCCACTAGGTGGAGGCAAATGTTCACTTAAACAGTGCAGTCTGGTGGATGCCTTTATAGATAAAAAAAAAATCTGCCATAACTCAAACCCTTGTGAAAAGCAAACTGGACCAAAGTCTGAGATGTAATGAGGAGAAATTGCCAATTGTAATTACAAGAGCCAGCTTTTAACTTATATTTCCAGATGGTTGCAGATTTATCTGAATTTAGCAAAGACATGCTGTCGTGTCTGTAATTCAGGTAAAATTACATGTCTTGTTTTTTTAATAATGATATTCTCAAATTAATATGGTTGCGGTCACACTTCAGGTGAGGCCTTATCAATAAATATTTCTGGAGAGTAGAGAACAGCTTTAAGAGCTTTCAGCAACACTCACATCCAAACTGAGGGGAGTCAACTGTAACAAATGCACTATAATTTCTCTTGTGGGGATAGTTTTAATTGCCATTTTACTAACAGACCTCATGGTAAAAAAAAGAAAAGAAAAGAAAGAAAAGGCCGCTATAGATCTAACATAATGATGCTGCCTGGTTAATACCTCCTCTGTGTGCAGCGGATCATTCAGTGTAATTTCTAATTAACACGTTGCTATTTACTCTGTTGGATCATTAGGCCTCATCACAAAAGGATAATCCAGTCAAATTGAGAGTTTATGCTTCCATTCCACCTTCCACCATGGTGCTGTTTGCTAATGAGTCATGTTGCAATTATCTAACAAATTAAGACAAATGTTGCCTGTTTAGCTGAGATAAATCTATTGAGCCAGGCTATAGCATTAACACACATAACACAGATAGAGGAGTTTCACAGAAAAATTTCACTGAAAAGTCTAAGAAAAACAGTAAAATTTTGATTAATCATGACTTTTGATATAATTTTTAGGTTGTCCTTACTTTATTTTATTTTTTAAAGTTAATCCTGAAATTGTATGTGAAAAAGATCATAAGGAAGAATTTTAGCAACAATCCTCCCAGAATAAGATATTGTTAAGCCAGAAAGAGCCAATGCAAAGTAGCCTTAGCGACGGAGGACTATTGTAATGTTTGTGTATTGTTCATTACAGTAAACCTCTCTCCTCAATACACAATTAAGTGTCAGCGAGCAGCTATTGTTGTTCATACATTTCCACTGTAGCCCAGCAGTTGGTTTAAACAATAAAACAAGTAGCATTGTCTGATGCAGGATGTATCTGATTCCTCCTTTTAAAAGTAATACCAGAACTCCAGATCTCAACGCAGATGCTGTGGCAGACCCCTCCTTTCATGATGAAAGGAGGGATGAACGTTGGGATCAGAGATGGAAGCTGTAACCTATTTGTGAAGCAGAATCATTAGGAAGGTTCTCCAACCAATTTCCATAAGTGGGGTAGCGGGAAGTATTTAGGCTACTCGAAGTATATCACTAATGAGAAAAGACAAAAAGGATTCATGTGCATGTTTTATGCAATCTCTTTCTGGGTGTAGATGAATAATTATTTATGATTGCAAAGCCTAAAAGGGAGGCAAAAAAGATAGCAACTGCAAAGAGACTGGTAAAAAATTTAAAGAGGAAGTTAAATGAATATTTAAGGGAAGATGAAATATTTAATGGAAACAAATGTGCAAAACATTTAAAACGGCATGATAAATAGTAGTGAGTGCCAGTAAAGTGACCCTCATAATTTGTGCTATTTGCTGCAGTAGCCATAAGGTCTCATTCAGGCTCGTAATGGTGTGAACTGAGAGCTCCGACAATTGTTTTCAACATGCCAGTCATTATATGAGGACACTGTGTCTGTAACCCAGGGCTGACCTCATAGCTGAGAAATATTAGCCTTTGATTTAGTGTAGTTTATATTGATGCCACGAGGCAGAAACAATTCATGTATTATTGACCTTCTTCAAGTTGAGGTTAGGGTTCTGAAAAAAAAACACATAATGACATAAATTCTGAATATGGTTGCAGTGAATTTCTCAATAGACATCCTGCATCAGTGTTTCAGTGTCGTACTCTACAGTACATTTTGTACATTTTCACCTACCAACATCAAAAGGAAAGGGGAAAAAAATCTGGAGTATGTACCAGCACAGTTCATTTGTTTTCCAAATGCGAAAATAATTAAATCAGCAAACAAATAATTATTCAAGTCAATGAGAACAATTATCTCAAAGACGCCTCTGAGACTTGGATGTGCATAGTGAATTGATTAATTATCCTGCTTAAGATAATTGAGTTAGATCTTTGACTGCTTCCTCTCAACATGCCTCCATTTTGATCTCAAGAAGAATCTCATCTCCAGCATCATTTGTAATATGTGGTCATCGTGAACACTTTACTCTGTGTTCACAAAATTTGCCATGCTGTAATGACATATAGGACTCTGAAAGAGCTGTATTTAAATTTTTTATTATTTTCTAGTCATCTTGCTCTGCACTACTCTACATTATTCCTGGATCATAAGGAAAAATCCCAAAACGTCCATGGCTAGAAATCAAGGGCTTCTCATCTCTTACTTAAACTTCATGAACCTTAGGTTTTACAATATATTCTAATCTTTAATAAACGGCTTATTAAATGTATTAAAAATGCAGCTCTGTTCTGACCCACGTTCGTCTGTCCAAGTTCAACTTTGTCAGCGACGCTGTGTCATGCCCTTACTAACCCATGGGCAGACTATTACTTACTTCTGAGCCAGACAGAGATCATTACCTCTGTGAATGATGGCAAGGTAGCCCGAGCCCAACAGCTTTATTTCCCAGCTCAGCTCGGCGGACGCAAGCCATCACATCCTGTTAACAATTCCATGGCTCCACCATAAAGATAAGCTCTCTCAATCAGCTCCGTCTGTCTCAATCGCCACTGAAGGGCCATCAGTCATCACTAGCTGGGACGGGAGCCCTCCATATTCACTTGGTGATTGACACCATTTAGATGATTCAGTCAGAATCGGCGGGCTGTTTATTTCCTCTGTGGACCGGTGTACTGTTTTCTCATTAAGTTCATGAAATATTTATTTTTTATATCAGCATATTCAACTGCACGCAATCAGTCTTTCCACTCTGAGCAAATATTGGTCCATTTCATGTGGAATCTTTCAAATGCCGAGATGAATTGAGTCAGAGGCTTTGACATTTTAATCAGAGGGAACATAAGAAGCCAATTGTCACTGTCAAACCACATGAAGGTCATTTCAATTGTTAAGGATCTGCTTGCCATAACATTTAATCGTTACATCTTAATGATTCGTTTACATGTGAGATCAGGTTGATATTTTATGTATAAGCACACATTCTGTTCAAGGCCTTTTATTCTATTAACCTGTCCTGTCTTTGTTAGATCCTTTCTAAGATAATTCCCATATGGCTTAGCCTTTGATAAATATGCTTTTAGGTCTATCTAATTAATGCATTCCGCTGTGATTTTCTTCACTTGTCACCCACTCTTTAACCTCATAGCGGAGGAACAGACTTTTCCTACTCAAATTAAAGGTCCTCTGAGACGCTGTACATGTGTGAGCTAATGATGTAGTGTGCTGTACAACCTGATATCTTATCTTGAGGGCCTTGTTGAAATGTTTTGAGTAGAAATGAATTATATGACCTCACCATCATGGAGTGTGGATATATTCCAAGTAAACATGTTTTAGTTTATTGTGTCTGTTCTTAACTGATAATTCTGACTTTTTTCTGATGTTTTTTTTAACAGAGGTATGGTTGTGTTACAAACAGAATATTCAGCAGATATTTGCTTTGTGATTAGGCTCTCACAGTGGTTGAAATATGAAGTCTTTGTGGCCGTATTGCAGTTGATGGTGTTTGATGATTTGTACCAAGAGACTTGAATCTCTGTTATGTTTTCACTGTAACTCTTTACATTAATTTGAATGCTAGTGGAAACAAATGTAATCAAACAAAGCTGCTTTTGAGATTCAACATAGCGATGGCCTGGTGTTGAGACAGCATTTCTGAAGGGACACAGGAGGATAGGCCTCCACTAGCTAAGTCTACTATTTCCAAATTAATTAAAGCAATTCAGCATTTTTAAATGTTCTAGTCAATTTTTCCTTTTACTGCCAGCATAAGTACAGGTTCCAGCTATGTGACCAAGGGACCGTTCACAGGTATAATGAATGGGATATGGTGGTGATCAGCATAGACTCCTGGCCATTTTTGTAACTAAATTTGCTCAATGAGCGAAACGCCAGCTGTACTCTTAAGTCATTACAATACAATATGTTGCATAACTTCTATAACATGTTTTATTTGAACATTAAATATTAAAAATATTAAAAACAAAAACACACCATGCCATTATTTGCAAATAAATACATTTGAGCAACTCCAACATTGTTTGATTCATCCAGCTGTCACCTGTTACTGTAAAATGTTACAATGTGGCTGAACAGGAAAAGAGTCACTTTAGGATTTGTTGTCTGTTTCTACGGTAACAAGGCCCAGGGTGCCTGGTGCTAAAGCAGAGTCTTTACAAATAGTAAACATAGTCTTTATACACATCCAGAGCAAAGGTTGTCAGGGAAGAACAGCACAGGTTCTTGGGTGGTCAGTGAGAGCGTTGAATTCATTAACAAATAATGAGCTTTTTATTGAGTTTCAGATCATCCAGAGAAAGCTGGATCTTTTTTTCCCCAACTTGCCACAAAGAATAAGAAGTGTAGTTTTAAGAAATGTGCAGTTTACTGCTGTCAGATACTGTGGGTAATATTAATTGATAAATTAGTTGGCAGCTTTAAGAATCTACTCGAAGACCATTGGACTGCAGATGTGGGATTTGGTTATGTGATTTCTCAGTATTGTAGTCCTCAGTGTTCAGACAGTTACCTCTGTGTGCCTTGTGGGGCCACTAACATGTACAATCACCTAGCTAAGTATCATGTGCATTTATGTGACAATAGAAATGATGGATCGGTCGGGTTGAACTTTTCCACCTTGCTGTCCAAAGAGAGGCTGATAATAACGTTTAAAGGGGGTCTGTTTTTTAATTTGTCTATTAAGACATGAACTGAAATATTTCTCACTACAGTTTGTATGATATCTTATAATAAGCACAGATTTTATTGTCACATCCTGTTAAAAATGAAGACAATCTGATTTGCAGCATAACCACTCTATGTTAGGTGAGGTTATGTTATTTAGAGTAAGATTAGAGTCAGTCAAAGTCATAGCAGAATTTTGGTGATGTTTATTGTTACTGTTAAAATACTAAGTAATTGAATGCTGCCTAATTGATTGATTCATGTGGTCCACGTTTGATGCGTGCAGTATCAAATACATCAAGGAACGGCACTATTGATACAATTTGCCGTGACATCAGGTTCACTGAGGACACTCGTCTTAAAGACCAGCACACTACTTATAACTCAGTAATGAGTTATCATATTATTTAGGCAAAATAGAATTTTGACACTTGACTGAGCTATCAAACAACTTTTGAAACATCCACTGTCAAAATGCCAAGAATCTTTCAAAATCAAAGACTGATCAACCACTCAGCCAACATGAAACTCTTTGAAGCACCCTTTTAATTTAGTGTGTCAGAAAAGCCTACCGGTAACTGTCAGTGCATCCAGTGAGCAATGAGAAAAAGCAAAACTTATAATTACTCTTTCTGACACTTTTTTATGATAAATGTTTAAGTTACCATCCACACAAAACAATAAATATCGTGTACAAAAGCTGCTGTTTTCCCATTCTGGCTTCAAGCCCTCTAAAGAATTTATTCACCATTACAGCCAAACAGTGTAACTACAAAAATACTTTTCCTTGTCTTTTAAAAAGATGAAATATTTTCTCTGCTATGTAATTCTCCTCTCTGTATTTCGAGAGATACTGACCTAAAAAGGTTGATCAAAGACTGTTGGAACTCTACAGCCTGCAGCAACCAATAAATTGGTCCATTCGATGTTTTGCACTGACAAATTATTCTCCAGAGTACTAACATTCTTGGTAGCAACTCAATTAGCAAGAGACAGATGTAGCAAGAATTCACATTTATGTTTCATAGACCTTTCAATATTTTATTATTTCAGCGCATGTTGGCATGGGCCCTTTTATGTCATAGAAATGATAACTATTTGCTAATTCTCACATAAAGTGATAGTTGTTTTGTTGCATTTTGCAGATTTGTGGGGAAACTACGCTCTGTATAAATCCCTTTAGGCTTTTACACAATGTTGGAATGGCCTTGAGCGTCCATATGCTTTAAAGTGGCTGTTAAAAGCCAATATTTCTTATTATCGCTGAGGGGAGACTGGTCCCGCTCACTGTCAATGTAAAGAGAAATGTCGACAAAGGAAAATGGAAAAAGGAAAAATCATACCTCGGAGAAAAATCACTTATTAATGTAACCCTTTGTGAAGTTTATATATTTAAACTTTATGAGTTCCGTTCATTTCAGTCTATCATGTGACATGATGGCTGTCTTGTTGATAACTGACGAAAGACTGCAAAAATCCATTCCCATCATTGCTATTAGTTTCAGCAAGTTTGAGAATACACTGTACATTCACTGTTGTTCTTAAAAAAAACAATGGTTTGCCATCTACCTGGTCTTCTTTGCACAAGGGAATATAGACCGTCATTAATATGCATGGGTCCCTCTTGTCTATGTTTGGGCATTTGGTATTAACCCTCAGAAACACTGGTGACCTTTTGCACGCAACCATATGGTTAACAGTGAGCGATCTCCCTGCTGTTCAAGCATCATTTACCTCAGAAAGACAGAGAGCTTCACGGCACAACTCCATGAAGACTGGTAGAGAATTCACTTCAGTTTATAGATTGAAAAAATTTAGATGAACCATAACTTGTGTATATTTTTATTCATGCAAATTTCTTTATATATGTATCATTATAAGTAGCTCTTATACATAGTGGACATTAATTCTTCAGTGTATTGTGAATGTGTGCTTATGGATTACAGAGCATCAACAACATAAATATATGATTATACTCATGTTTTGAAAATCAAACATGAGGGATTACTACCTTATGTCACAGGAACTGAATCCAGCGAGGTATGACGTTCCGATAATGCATCTCTACAGATGCAAATAACACCAGTATTTTTCTAAACATGCTGAGCCTTTGCATGTGGCGGCAGCGGCAAAACACATGGTGCTCTCTCTGTTATGCAAATATGAAATGGAACCGAAGCACAATAACAGCTTTATAGTCTCACTGTACATTTGCTCAGAACATCTGAGAATACCAGACTGCATAATTAACTGCCAATGAAATGTTCCCTTGAGTCAGTCTTCTGCTTTATTAACACAGTAATGCAGTTATTTTTAATTGGCCATTTCACTGCAAACCAAATTAGATAAAATGACACAGGCACATTTCTGAAGAATAGGATAGTGTATTGTCTTCTTCACCTTTGTATTCCTGATGGCATGGTCATGACAAATTATAATTTCCTCATCAAGCGTAAAGAATATGATCTAAAATAGACTCTGGGGTGGATTTAAGTCCTGAAACAACCTATATACACATTATATATTCACATATTTATTACAAGGTGTAAGCCTACATTATTTCAGTGTAGTGTCACCTGTTTATTGGGTATTATCGGTGGGTATTGTAACATGAACTGTATATTATGTAAACACAAGTGTTTATTATGATGTGTATTATGCAAATATAGATTTGTGTTATGACAGGTCTATTTTTATCTGTACGGTGCTGAGACATGTACTATATTATATGAGTATGTCAGTATTAGTGTTGATAAAAATTCAATAGTATTTTAAATGGATTTTTAGTTTCTTGAGTGAGTCAAATAGAGCTAGTTCGAGCTAATTCTAAAAAGATTCCACCATTTTGATTTAAATGTTTTGTTAAATGTATATATTTGCACATATTTCATAATGTGTGTAGTGTAGTGTTCATTAGTGAAAAGACTGTAATTACTTATTATCATTGTTTGCGTCTATGACAGATTTCACATGGATGCAAGTGCAGTAATATTTAAGATAGTGTTAAGGTACAACTATATTGGACATATTCTACTTATGTATTTTATGCAGTATAGCTGCCTGCAACTTAGTAAAGCCACTGAGTGGCATTCAAAACATAATCTAGGACTACAACAGTTGCTGAAATAGTTGCAGTGCTCATCACAGTTTGAGATGGAGTTGAAACTGTTTAATAATTTAGATCAAAGCAAAAGTTAAAAAACTGAAAGCAGGAGGTGCCCTTTGTGGCACCACATGGAAATTTCTTGCAGCATAGCTTAAAGAAGACAACCGGGGGGTTGACGAGCAGTTGTGAGGACATCAAACACTTCTGCCTCCTATTGAAGAAATACCAGAGAATTTGTGGTAAGCGAGCCTGTCTTTTTGCTGGCAGAGATTTCAGAGTTGGCATTGCACTTCGCAGCAGGGAGGCACCAGTGGAGAACTACCTGGATAGCTTTCCTAACCGCAGACCTCTCCCAGAATGGATCATTAGCATTGTGCCAAAGATGGATGGCAACTTTCTGCACGACTTGCTGGCCGCCAGTGTAAGAGCAGGGCGCAGGCTTTCCTCTGGTCCCATGGCCTGCTGACCTGCTCCTGGGTCTTAGTTAACATTCAGGGGGCCCTGACCTGAAAAGCAGGCTTGGCAGCAGAACCAAGGTCCCATCCTCCCCAAAGAAATTAGAGGTGGTAATCTTTCAGGAACGACTTGCTAACCTTCCCAGACCATGTAAATGTAATAGATGCAGCTGATTGCCCTGCTTCTGTTTTGCAGCCCCTCTGTGTCTCCCTGTCACCGGCCACGGCAGGTCGTGTCCAATTTGTGTGTATCTGACAGCTCAGAAGTGACGAATGATGGCTAGGGCAAAAAGAAGGTTACATTTAAACACGGCACAGGTCAATGGGGTAGATGGCTGAATGCTAAATCATTGTCAGGGAAACTAATGATACAACATTATAAGACAACAGAGCACTGTAAAAGATGAAGTGCAGGATGTCATGCTGATGCTATAATCAACCAATGTCTGTTTTAACCGCACATTCATCTTGATTTTGCATAGACATTCACATATTCTAGTGATTGCTGAATGGAAACACTGAGGAATCCCACACAAATAGATATTTATGTTGCTGGTTGCCTTTTGTGTGGCACAAGAATATCATGACATTATGGTTCCTCTCTCCATTATTACAGCAATGCTGGAAATAATGACCATTTATAACCTATACTACTGGGACTATTCCAGGTTCCACTGCAATTAAAACACAAAATACACTTTGTTAAGCATTGGAAACAAATATTTAATTCGTTACATCTAAGATCTGTTACACCTGCTGTAGCAATTTCAAAAACACACAGGAAGCCTGAATAACAAACACAGAAAGAGCCTGGGAACCGAAGCACGAGTTGTGGCATCTTGACAAGTCTTTAAGTAATTCTTACAAGAACAAACACCCCTAGGCTCACTTGCTTCATTGCTTAAGTCAAAACAGAGTGTATATACAGCCACTACGCTGCCACGGAAATCAGATAAGTGGTGCCCTGTCTTTTAATAAGAAAATTAAAGTTATTAAATGGTCATCACTGAGGAAAATATGGGCTATAGTGTTGTTGGAAAGGGTGTAAACTCAATATGAATCTGGCTATATTGACATCAATATACAAAAGCATAATTGTGTAATTATTTGGATTTCTTGCTGGTGTTGTGATCTTGCCATTTCTTTTACAATTTTGTTTACATTATATGAATACACACCAAAAATGTTATTTCAGTATATGAAGGATTTTTTATTGCAAGGAAAAGACAGCGTGGCAGCTAATAATAACCATTAGTACAACCCAACTCCATGTAGCTGGAGGTTATGTGGACATGGAGTGTCCAGGAAGCTCAAGGACGGCTCACACTCCCAGATTAAACAACATTCACTCTCTGTCAAATGCCTAGCTCCCAAAACTGCCAAGCCAGAGGAAAATGAGCCCCCACACGACCCTTGCTGTGGATGACAGGATAAAACACAAGACAGTTGTGCCTGAAGGAGACCCGGGATAACGAAATAATCTTTAATCTCTGTCCCTTCGAGGCACTTCCAACACCTGTTATTCTTGATGGCATTGTGAGAGAGGGCAGCTCGCAGATTCATTTTAAGCCGGGTAATTATTACACTAATTATTCACTTCGGTGTGGGGTGATTACCAGTCCTCGTTCAGGTGAATACTCGTCCGCTTGCACGCCAGCTGAGGCCAGAGCAGCTCGGTGGAACAGTTGTTCCACTCCTTTTTCCCTTGCAGATATTTGACCTCTTGTCATGTTTGCAATCTGTACTTCGGGGGGAAGGGAGAAAAACAGCCAGAAACTTTTAATTGCTCAACAGAAACAGGAGTGAAAAGCACAGGTTTTGGCCATCTGTTCAGCCCACACCATCTCTTTAGCAAAGAAACTTCCCATTTAAACAGGTTGCATGGTTTCCACTTCCCCGTGTGATGGATCTATTGGGACTTTGGCATTTCTCATAGAAGAGTTGTTGCTATGTCGTCCTACGTAACAATTATTTCTCTTAAATTAATGAGTACCCATAGTATTTCTTCTCCTTTTCTCCTCCTCATCAATTATTAATGAATTAAGATATATTCTTTTCATTTAACGGGGTGCATTTATAATCAGAGCTTGGGGGCCCAAAAGCCTTTAAGACAAATATTTCTGCTCTTTGACTAGATTTAATTCAATTAGTAGAAATACAACATCAAATACTATGCCTCCATTAACAGATCTTTCATGTTAAAAATGAGTATCATGAATATTGCATCTGTGGTCATATGAAAACAATTATTCTCTGATGCTGTGGAGATACAAAAAACTGAATAAGTAATTCCCTTATATTGTACAGGTAATGGTGAGTTTTACATATGACAGAAATTAACTCTGGGCTGTAATGTTCACATCATCACAGGCTGTTATGAAATGGCACTTCATAGAACCCAGTTAAATGTGCAAAAATTGGGCAAAATTATCAGATGATAGATACTATGCAAAGGATCTATTAACAGTGAAAACAGAACATTTTACCCTATAAGTTTTGGTGGGAAATGCTTTATGTCTAGGTCACCTTCTCGCTAATCATCATGGCCTCTGAATTTTCTGGCATTTTGTGCATAATGAATAAGGTTGGTGATATTCTATATTATTTTTATTGTCAACAAATACCTGAGAAGACCAATAATCAATAATGTGTTGGTTCATCTCTCCATACTTTCCAACTTCCCTACCTGGTCTGTGGCCCTCAGCCCCAAGTCCATTCATTTCTAATGAAAACGTAAATGTTAAAAATGGATCAGGAATATTCGCTTTTTTTAAAAAAGCTAAATAATTTACTAAAACAGCTGGGAACTGTAAGTTATTTAAGTATAACTAACTGGTTAAGTATAATCAGAAGTAAATAGTGTTTTTGTTGGGGACTATTTTCAGCTGCAGATTTGTTGTGCAAGTGAGTTACTTACGGCACCAGAATGGTGCATGTGGGATAGACTCAAAATAAACTACAGTCCCCATGCTAATCATAATAAAATAACGTTTTAGCCTTTGCAACAATTATGTGTTTTTAATAGTTTTTAGATTCAAGGTATATCAGGCTTTGGCTGCACAGATAATACTTGATAGTGGGATAAATTCATTGTTGGTTTTAGTCTTTTCGTGGGATTTGTTGACAAAAAGAAAAATGTAGAATATCAACAGACTTATCCTTTAAGCACACAATCTAAGACAGGGATCTAGAGTGTATGTAAAGATTTGGATTTACAGTGGTGTTAGGAACTGGAGCATAAAACATCCACAGGTAAAAGAAAGTTAAGTGTGAGGAAGGGAGATGGGCAGTGAGAGCCGTATTTATCTGGAGCTATTATTGAAATACTGTAATAATTGATTTTGATCACAGAAAATTATCAACAGATTTAATCCATCAGTGATCAAGGTGTTGATATAAAGCCTTTTATACATTAAAACTGTGAGAGAAAAGAGTTGAGTGTCATTTGAGATTCATCCAGATGACTTCACGTCCAAAAGAATATGCTCAAAAGCAGATAAATCCTTTCCTATGATGCAAACACAGCCATCAAAATACTGCGATGTTGTATATTACTCTCTAGCTCTTATGAATAAAGAGAAATACAGGATATCGTTACTAATATTGTTGGTATACACACTAAATACAGCATATCTTGATGTAACTCACCCACCTACTGCTAACCTTGGGAGAAATCTTTTTAAAGTCAGAAAAAGCAGTGAAAAGAAATGTAATTCTTTGCCAGGCCTCCTAAAGGTCAGATTTCACTGCTTCTGGAAGCTCTGCTGAAATATAAATGCTCTGTAACACCGTGTCTGCTGATTGCTTTACTCTCTAGGCAGTGTCAATTTTGTGAAAGTACTTGCAGATTAAGTCGGCAGGACGTCAAGGGCCCTTGTAGAAGCTGCTGTCTTGTCTTAGCGAAGGGTCCGAAAGCCCTTGTCTATTACTGGAGACACCCCAAGGACAGATGTTTTAGGCTTAGGGGGGTGATGGAGAATAATAGCACATTAGATTCCTAATGTCTCTCGGATGCAGGACTCGGGGGAGACAGAACTCCTGGGTAATCCAAATTCATCTCTCTCTTTCTCTCCCTCATTTCCTCCTATCTTTCTTCTCCTTCTTCGCTCTAACCAGAGTTGGGTCCTCTCTGCCTCTTGAGGTGCTGAATCCTACCCTGAAGCTACAAGCTACACAGTCTATTCATCAAAAGCATGACCCTCTCCAGTGAGGGACGGGACGCTATGGACTAATGAACCCAGCGCATGGTATGAACGTATGTGTGTCATATCTCTGCACATAGGGGAGGGAATCTTTACTTATTACGGGCCATCACAACAGAGGAAACACACCTGCATCATATTTCAATACAAAGAGAAGAGTCCACCTCTGTCTGCAGCGTTTGTCCTTGTGTTGGATGTGAAATGATTCCACTAAAAACAACATTGAAATGCTTAATGCCATTGTGATGTATCTCAGTGGTCTCAACAGCTAAATGTGAAACAGATGCATATTTTTAGTGTGAAAAGTACCTGCAGGGACATAGGTTTTGTCATTTTATCTTTTCCCAACATTTTTCCTATAAGGCCTTTCAGCCTGGTAAATATATTGCCATAAAGCTAATATGTAATGAACAGCACTGTGGTCGCATTCCCCTCTGGAGTTTTTTATTGTCATACATCATATGTAAATTGGGGATAAAGGGATTTTCATTTTTTTGTCCCAGCATGAATGTTCGGTATACTAAACACATGCTAGTGATATGAAATCCCTGCCCCCACCCCCACCCCTCACCACCAGCGTGGAGCCCCCACCCCCGTCTCCAACCCCAGGCCAAGGGTACACCTTGATGAGTGAAGAGGGAGGCTAATTCAGTCCTCAGGCTTAATTAATCCTATGTCTTATTTGATGAATGACTCCCAAATTGTGCTGTAATAGTGGTATTTTTTTGTGGAGGGGGCTGCAGAGCAGGCGTGTTGACACGAAGCTAGGAGAAAGTCAAAGTCGGGACTTCGGAGAGGCTGGACTTGGGGCTTTGTTTGCAAAGTTGTTGTCCTCTGTGGACAGTTTAAGTCCTGTCCTCTGACGTCAGGGCAGCTGCGGAGAGTGATGGTGCGCTGCAGGGAACGTGTGTTTATGGATTTCTCCTGGCTAAGATCACTGTAGGAGTCCACCGCCTTTGTCTCACGCTGGGTTTGTCAGTTTTGACAAACATGATTTGTTGTCTGTAAATACCCACAGTGCCCTGCGACGTTCTTTCTGCTTTACATGAATATCTGCCTCAGGGGTGCAACACATTACAATGATAAATCCAATGTTTGACTTTCTAATGAGAGGTGCCTAAACTATTGAAAACTAACCAACTAATCTTTATAATGAATCTAAATGTGACGTTAAATTGTTCGGTTATTTGACCAAGGTTATAGCTGAATGTATGAGGTACCTGAGATATGCCATATGTGACACTTGAAAGTAAATATAGAATTTTATAGAACAATTTTACAGTCATAGGCAGACTCCCAGCACATCTATAATATAATATATTGTAATTATTGCTTTTCTGTGTTATAAAAGTGCCTTCAGACCATATGATATTAGTCTGCCCACAGATTCAGGACTCCTGCTTTTGCCCTGTTTAATATGAATCCCTTTGTCACAAAGGCTTCTGCTTTAAGTATGCATTGTCCTAACAGAGGTAGCACTTAAAACTAACGATGTCATAAATTTTTCTGGCTAATGTGGCAGGCGTAAAGGGAGTTTCGGCGGGTGGGGTGAGGGTCTGGTGATTTGAGAGGAAGGATGATGAGATTCGGTGGCCTAGCCCAAGCAATGAACTTGATTAAACTAATCTCATCTCTATCAAAGCATCACTCTGATCCCCCTTGTCCCATTATTCATGGCAATGGGATAATTACACTGAGATGCATGGGGCCAGACAGATAGCACTGTGACACGGGCCCTCAGACCCTGGGCTATGCCTCCACTACTATGTGGCCTGTTCATTTTAAACACAGATTAATTATGGTCAATGGGATGGTTCACATCTGTCACTCTTAGTGAGAAAAATGGAAATGATTGCCCTCAAGATGATAAAGGATGTATATTAAGTCATCTGCTAGTTGGAGGTTCAATAGGAATGAATACGATCAGCATTTTAAATTTGACATCAGCACTATGAGTGTCAGGATAATGTGGAAAAACAGCAGCAGCACGTGTGATAATATCAGTGTTTACAGCCATTGTACCAGAAAACTCACAACCCTGTCTCCTAAAACCAAAGTATACAGAGATAATGACAACAGACTCTAATGTTTTCTGCCTATCCACACCTGAACATACTCTGTGTGTGTGTGTGTATTATCTACAGTGCATTTAGATGTCAGTAAATTTCAATTTATAATGCCACATCTAAATTGATATATGGTATATTTGGTAAAACAAAATGAATTATTTTAGCATGTACCCAGTGTTCTCACTTACAGAGAAGTTACCTGAAAAACTGAGTTACAAAGGTGACATGGTTGGGAAAATATGAAATCAAGTATTACACGTGTTACAGCTAATACAACTCTTTTAACATCTTAGAGAAAGCTCATGCATACTAGTATTTTTGTTTTCTCCGATACTTCATTGCTACTTGTGTTTACTGTATGTAAAACTCCTGTAAAAGTCCTGCACTGAAAAGACAACAACATTTATTCAGTTTTATTGGATTTCAAACTTTATTTGGGGTCATTTTTGACCCCAAGCATGCAGAATGGTAATATCTATGTTTATGCTGCTAAAGCAATATATTAAACAAAAGTCCTGTGATTCTACTTACAAATATTTTTCTTTTCAAGTAAAATGTTTTTTAATTAATAACACATAAATAATTGAGTAATGCAATATTTATGTAATCAACTCAGAGGTGTTTGTGGTACAGCGCTAACGCCTACACACATCAGTAGTTTATACTGTGTGCAATCTTTTCAGGCACTTACATTTGCTTCCTCTGAGTGCCTTTTTTATTCATGGAGACTTTAATAAAAAATTTTTAAAAAAAAACAAGTCAGGACTTTTCCTTTAGTTCAAAATAAATATAACCCCAAGCAGCTTAATTGCACGGAGTGTGTTTTAACAGGTTTCATGTCTTTATTTTATCTTTGTTTGGATGGCTGCGTCAAACACATGAACGATTAATTTTTGTTCAGCAAAGCAATGAGAGGTGCTTTCAGTATTAGCCTGTCGGCTTGTAGGGTCCCCCAGTACACACACACATGCGCACACACACACACACACACACAGTCCCGCATACACACCCCAAGGGACTACCAGGGGGCAACAGGGAGTGATGAACAGACACAAGCAATAGACACCCAGCCAGCGTAATTATCTCCTGGAGTGGTGTATGTAGTCAGTGAGCTCTGCTCTGCCGCGGTCAGAGCTGTGTGGCCCTCAGTGATCGTCTGTAGGTTGTTTTTACCACCACAATGATTGGGCTTCTTCTCCCTTAAGCCCCAAGGATGTTTTTCTCCAGTTCAGCCTTTCAACTCTGTCCCCGAGGACTAACATCAAGTCACTGACAACTGACCATACCACTTGGAACTAACAAGATTATTTGGTTGCACGGTGTAGTAGCTTTCCTTTTCTGTCTTCCTTATTTTTGAAGTCTCCGTTATCTGAGAAGACCTTGTTCTGTTGTTAGAACACAGATCAAAACCTGCTCCACAAGAATATGCGACTGTAAAATTGAGGTTTATTATAATAAACAGGCCATGCCCAGATGTGTGCAGACATGTTTATTTTCTTCTTCAGGGGTTTATATATTGAATTAAAAGCGCATGTTAATTAACGCAGCTCTCTTTGTGCAGTAATTCTTCATATTTGGATTCGGTCCAATGCAGTAAACATGCTCTCAGATGCAAATGTTTATTGCTGTGTTGTTTGTAATAGTCACCTTTCATTGAACCAGCATTTTACATGCTCTGACACAACAGTTATAGATTGCAAATTAGGAATATTTTAACTTTAAATACAGGAAGTGAAACGTAAATGAAAACTACACTTTTAATACAACCTGGGTCTTGTTTTTTGTAGTTTTGTCATTATTCCTATTGTCTATTTTACTCACCACTTCAGTTGCTTAGATCTGGACACACGGCAGCCAGAGTCTGTTGGGGTAACATACTATGTAGATGATAAGACCGGTTGTAAACAAATCCCTTTTTTTTTTCATTTTATCCAAACAGCTTGGAAGTATTCAATGTATGAATTGAAATTATTCCATTTTTTTCAATACAACCACTTAATGGACATTTTGGTGTGTTCACAGTCCCTTGGACTCCACTCTTAGAGCCCTACAACACCTCCTACACACGATATGAAATGGTATGTTTATCTGTTATGTTGAGTCAGGGAAAAGGTCACGTTCCAGAAAAACAATCACCTCATGTGTTGATCTTTTAACCTGGAGTGCCGCCTTTTTTCCAGCCTCTGTTGGGAACATGGACATAGCAGAACACCCAGCTGAAGTTCAGTGCAGGAGGTGTGCATCTGTTTCCTCTTATGAATATAAAATTATTTTCACACGAAATAATTGAAAACTGTAGCAATATCCTCACAAAACCACAGAATTGTTGAGATGTTGTAGATTCTTTGATTATTTCTTCGATTAGCTCGAGGAATTGTTGTGTAGCCTAGGCTAGCCTCGTCAAATTCAAGTACATGCAGGTCCGGGCACAAAGCACAATTTCAGTAAACATCCCGCCAATCACAAGCAAGCAAGCGTTATTTTGGACATACGGACATTTTTCAAGGCAAAAAATAGACCCACCTACAATCCAGATGCCACCAGCAGCATCCGCAACACTGGAGCAACAGCTAGGGCATCTGCTAGCATCGAATCACCTGCTGCCTGTACAGTAAGGAGAGAGGAGCCGGGAGGTAACAGCATCAATCAGCTTACTGCTAGCGCTGGGACTAACTTTAAATTAACTTTTAATTTGTGCTATAGTCTATTATTCATAGGACTTGTAGTCTAATAGTAATAATAGAAATAATGCCTATAATATGTCTATGAATAATAGACTGTAGTACAAATTACAAGTTAATTTAACAGCTTGGTTACATTTGCAATAGAAACATAATCAAAAATACACTGACTAATGTAACCAAGGCTTGCGTTTAAATGTGTGGGATTGTCAAAACTCAATTTCTAACCACCCCACAGCCATTTAATGCCAGCCTATTTTCTGATATGCCTATGCATGTAACTTTAGTAGTTGGCCTACTTGTATTATTAGCTGTGCGTAGTACGTTATTGTTTGCGGTCAGTGCATAGAATTGCTGTTATGAACATAATAGCGTTGCCCTCCGTATTCGTTAAATACGCATGATAGTTGGTCAAATATTAGCCTACCCCATCCCCAGCCTCACCCACCGCCTATGGTTGTGGGCACACACAATAAAAGAAAGCTGCTGGGCTCATAAAGCTCCTAGAAATCCCTGACCTTTGAGCACTTCTTGCTCAAATTTGTTAGCGTTGACACAGTCCACCAGTGTTGTCACATTAATGATTTATATTAAGTTGATATTCTGCTATTACTATGTTAATGTTTCCATTTAGAAATGGCATTAACTTTGGTGACGAAGAATCTGAGGACACAAAACCCAGTGTTTCTTGGGACTGAGACTTGAGACTTGCTTGTGACTCAGTGAACTTGGTCCCATCTTGAGTCGGTAATAAATCGAAGTTTGAGTTGAGAAAGTTAGGAAAATAAAAGTCTCAGATGGCTTTTAAACAAGTCCAATCTTAAGTCAGACATCAAAAGCAGTTACTTGGAGGTCTAAATGAAGGAAATGAAGTTATTTACCTCATTATACTTTAGGAGTGTGCTTTGCATCGCAGAGATACAGTACTTCTGTGTTTGACTTGCATGTTGACCTGATGTACATCATTGTTCTGTTTATACTGAGACATGAGACGTGACCTGACAGTGCGACTAAAGAATCAAACAAAATAAAAAGTCAGGTAGAGAAATAGATCACAGAAAGTTTGAAGCAGTTTAAAGGCGTGTGTTTTCTTGGCCTCATTGTACAGCTGTTTCCAGTGGAGTGCATGTGTCCTCTACAACAATACTAAGTTCAATGTCGTACTTATCTAAACAGTAGATATATTTTATTACTGTATACCAAAATTATGACACTAAGACTCGGGTTGTAAAATACCTTCCTTAATTCCCTTAATTACATGCAACCATTACAAGAAAGGTGATGGCTATTTTTGGTAGAATAAAAATGTGTACTATGTGTAACTATGTACATTTACTCAAGTACTGTACTGAAGTACAGTTTTGAGGTACTTGTACTTTACTTGAGTATTTTAATTTATGCCACTTTATACTTTTAGTCCAGAACTTTTGACATCAGTATATTCATTTCATTCCTTTAGTTACCAGTTACATTGCAAGTTCAAATTTTAGGTACAAAACCCTCACAAGTCTGTCACTGGAAAAGTACAAGTATGAAGTTTCTATAGTCCCTTCATATTCCACACAAAAACAGCAAACTCCCCGTCAGGGAGCTCATGCTACATTATATGACATGCTACATTATATGACATGGAGACTATGCATTATGTCTCCTCAGCTATAACAGCACATATGTTGCCCATCTTTACTTCTTTTGGCTGACTGAGTGTGCTTTAGAGATTTTTACTTGGATCATGTCTTAAGTAAATCAATATGTCTTTCAAGCATGGCCATTAACAGCAGTGTCCTTTCATTCGCTTTTTCTCCATCAAACCACACTAATCCTGATTTACACAGTTTAAAACCTTGGCCACATCCCTTACCTTCCAAGGAGATAGGGTAATTAAATTGGTACTTTTTACAAGTCGTACTCAATAAATCTGAATAAATTAACAAGGCATTACTAAGACTGCTACATTAAATTTGCATAGTGTGTTTAATGAATATGCAACTGCAAGTGAAAAGGTCTGCTACTGTGAACTCTTGAAATTAGCATAACTACTTCCAGCGTGTTTCTTAAATAATGCTCTCATTTGCACATCACTGAGTTGGCTAATTCTAACTTCAGTCAGTGTAGCCTCATAATTAAGACTCTTGCTTTAATTTTTAATGAAGTTTATGTTACATCAATCCTGACAGTAATGAGAGGGACATGGAAACAAAAAGGCTGCTAATAATTAATTTCACCCACCAGTTTGAGGCGTAGTAATTCCTGAGGAGAAATTACATGACTAATTATTAATTTGATATTCATACCATTCCATGAACAGACTCACATAACTGCTTGTCTCTGTGCCAGTTATGCTGAAATGCAAAATGCCTTTTCACTGCCCCCATGACTGGGAGGTCTCACATGGATTTTTAGTGCACAATTAATCATGTTGACACTCACGATTAAATGCTTTTTATTGGTCCCGATTTATTAGGCCATATTACCTGAGTTGGTTTAACGCCTGTTGAAGTCTGTCAGTGAGATGAGGACATAAACAGAGTAATGATTGAATAACAGTGCTGAATAACTGGAGCTGACTTTCAGCACCTTGATTAAACCAAGAGAATACTAACTTTTAAAAAGACTCTCTGTCACTCCCAGTCATGGCTGTTAAGTTTCAACATTGAGCAGTTTGCTTAAATATTCCAAGACCGCGTTTGTACAAGACTACATGCCTTACAAGTTACAGAAAACACCAAGATGGCAAGAAAAAAATGAATCAATGAAATCATGTTTAATCATGTGTTTCATTTGAGTCAAAAACCATGTTTACCTTTATTTTCTCTTTTCGATTTATTGTTTTTTTGGAGTATAGTTTTTTGGTTTGTCAATTTTGGCGAGGTATTTTCTGAATGACATCATCTCCCACCTGTTGTTCCTCTTATCCAATCAGGACACACCCCTGAGTGAATGCATAGAAAGGTCAGGCTCAGGTATTGTCTCTGTCTGTGTTTTTAATCGTTTCATGAACACGTCATTATGAGTGATAAAGGCTTTTTATAAAAACTCTAAATTCTTCTGCTCCTCTACACGTGACTGACTGAAGTTCGCTCTTTTACAAATGTTTGAAAAAAATGATAACAGGTGATGAAAAGCAATTCAGCTGGCTGTGATTTCCCTGTTTTGCAACGGATGACTATTCACTGCATTTTGTCACATTTCGACATATCACACCTACAATACTTAACATGTTCATTTTTGCAATCAGCTTACCAATTGGCACTTTAATTTATTTATTAAGATCATTATACAGAAAATTAAGATGGAATTTATTTAGTTTGAAAGGAAAGTTTGTATTTTCTCTTAGAAAAGGTAAATGGAGAGTCAGTAAGAATTCTCCTTGAATGGGTAAATGGAAAGCTCTGTAGAGGTTGTAGTTTAGAGTCAAAACTCTGATATGTGCATCAATACTTTCCAATGGAAACATTGGAGATTTACAGTATCTATCAGTTGTATAAAAATAACAACCTTTCATGGAGGAAGTGGACACATTTCCACAAAAGCTCTGAATTTGTTGTTCAGGACTTTTGGAGATCAAAACATGATAACGCTGTGTAAAAGTGTACTGTGTCATTATCACCTGGTGTCTGAACCCAGTTGAGTCTATGAAAAGACTTAAAGGTGTGGTGAGAAACAGCTTTGTCTCTTCATTGTGAAACAGAGATGCTTTTGATCAAAATTGCTCTACATGCAGATCTTCTCGTCTTAGTTGTCACGACAACTGGCTATTCTGCTGAAAGTTAATTATTTGGGATTGTAATAGCTTTGGTTTAGGCAGGGGAACTGAACATTTCCCCAGCTGATAAGGCTGTTAATACTCTGTCTGTGCCTACAGTAGCTGTTTTTCCTGATATGCAGCAGTACTTGACATTTCATAGGATTCTTCCTGTGCTTTTCCATCAGTGCATTATAATAGCGTAAACCTCAACTCTGGATTAAATTTGTTTGATAGGAACGTAATTGCATTCTTCTGTGTGCATGCAGTCTGTGTGTATTTCCCATCTATAATTCAAATGCTTTGCCACATCTGGAGTACTTGCTCCCGAACAGGTCAGAGTCAACAATATTATTTTCAAGTGTAGACCCTTAAGGGTCTAGTAATCAACATCACAGTTCATCAGTTCTATTACTACTATCCTTCAAAAATAAATTGTCTCGTATATCAGCTACAATGCTGCTTCAAGAATCCTTAATCAACAGGATATTCAGACACATAAATATATATTTTTCTCTGGATATTAGCCATGCTTTCCAAGGTCCTTGGCCGCCAGCTAGGGGTTGCATCCTCACACTGACTGTGTCAAAGCAGCCTGGTGAAATAATGATGCAGAGTCGGCACTGTGCCCTGCCTTATGAGCATGCTTTTATAGACGCACAAATATTCAAGCTTCGCCTTAATTAATATGACAAAATCCTTCTGCGGGGTTGTTTCCTGTGCCCTTTTGATTAGCCGTGGATTAGCAGGACCTTTATGTTTTCCTCACTGCACCCATGTTTTCTGCACAGGTTAGCTCCCCTATTACTAAACAAATGAATTAGTGCCTGGAAATGTGTCATGCATATTACCTTTCAGCAGGAGGCACATTGAGCTGGTCAACCATAAAGGAGCAGTGCAAAGCGTACCATGCCTTGTTTGCGTTTCTCTTTAAAGCTCTTTGTGATTTACTGTGAGGCTTGTTTATGCTTAGCAATGCAAATTCACAGCCTTACAGCGGCATATATCACACACCAATTAAAATATATCAATAGAAGTGGCACTTGGTGATTGGTCATTGTGTTAGTCACCCGTGAGCAAAGGACTGAACACTGCCTTGGTGGCTGCAGTCCTGTCTTGTTAAATACAAACACTAAAGTGACATTCAAACACAGGACAGGGCCTTGCCTCTAAAATAAGAGCCACCTTGCAGATGTAGGTCAGAAAGTCCAATTTAAGTGTTCTAATTTGTCTCTCTTTTGCTTCGACAACTGGATGTCCACACATGGATTATGTTTGCAAACTTTTTTATTCAAATTTTCCGTGAAATCTTTTCATTCCGTTACCTTCCCTGTGGGTGTCCCCTGCATCAGCCGTGTGTTTTTGTTTACGTGCGTCGTAAACACTCCTGTATTGTTATTGTGTATTGTGTTGTTCTGGTCTTTGGCTCTGTCAGCCATCCTTGGAGACCAGACCATTTCCCCGATGTATAAGATGAAAGACGGAACAAAATGCCCCTCGTTTGGTCCCAGTTGGTTAAGTGTGTTCTGATCACTGCCAAGGTCTGGATGAACATGAGCCACACAAAGGACCGTGCCTTCCAACCACACGAGCTCACAATAAAAAGGATTTGCCTCAGCTAGACGTCTTACACGCTAACCCCCAAAGGAGAGACGTGTTGGTGGCGTTGCCGAGGACACGTCTAACAAACAGCAATGTCAACTTTCTCTGAATTGGTCCCGCAGTTCAAAGCTTTTTATCCTTCACCGTCCCACACCTCACAAACTTGTAATTCATTTGAGACAAGAGTCAAAGTTAAATGGATAATAAGTGTTTATTAATAACCATTTCTCCACAATCAAAAGATAATAGAAGCACAAAAGGAAAGGTGAAGGGTTTAAGGTTAAACCTACAACAGTGACCTCAAGAGGCTAATTTCACTTAAAGTGACCCAGTGTATTGATCCATTTATACTCTTGAGTTAATATGTCACATGTCATCTGGGTGTGTTGTACATCACTGTTTAATGACACAACACAGTTCAGGGGAGTGTGAGCTTTAAAAGCCTCCCTCTCATCCAATAATATGATCCTTTCCTCGCTGTGCAGCTGCACAGACTCGTGGTTATCAAAGCCTTCCACCTCATTTTTATCCTCCGTGAAAGGTAACTCTCTGTGTGTGATTGAACTATGTTAATTCATACTTTCTTCTTCTTCTTTTTTTTTTTTGCATAGTAGCCCTTTTATCTTTCTTCTTCACGGTGAAAGTTCACTCTTCTGTTGAGTTTGTTGTTAATATATTATGATCCCACATTGCTTAATATTGCATTATTCTCTCATTTTCAACAATATATACAGTAGCTGAGAATTTCCATGATTATTGTTCATATGGAACCAGTTCATTATACAGTGATACATAGTGTAGCAGTGAGGGCTTCTGCATTTTCTTCTCAATATTGAAATGGACTCTGTCATATTGTTATTCTGTTTTCTCCTCTCATCTTTTTTGCCCATTTACATTTCTTTTTTTCTGTCTCACCATCTTCGCAGAGACTTTCTTCTTGCTCTTTGCTCCTTCCTCTTTATATCTGTCAGCCGGCTAAGTATCGTGTGCGGTTTAATAGGATGATTTGTTGTTGCAGAGTCATCTGTCACCAAAAGCTAAATGATGAAATGAGAGTGTGAGCAGCACTGTCTTGTCTGTAATGAATTATGCAGGGGGTCAGGGGCCTCTGTTTTGGTTACAGTCGACAGCACAAACACGGACCTCAGGTAGTACACTCATCAGTCCTGCTGTTTCTCACCATATGGAGTCAATGAACTGGGACAGCCCTCCTACACACACACACTTCACGTGCACACACTCGCACGCGCCTGCAGACACTATTTCATAGTAATACAGTAGATAGATGGATAGATAGATGTTTTTATATTGTCTAAAATTGTCATATTGACTCTTCAGAATAACAGTGACTCATTTAACTATCAATGATACTTTCAAAATCATAGATAAATAGATAAATAGATGTGTTTATGGGCATGTTTGCATGTGACACATATGTATATTTAAGGCACATGAAATTGTGTAAGATCATCAACCATAACAGAATAACCAAGAAAGACAGAGCCTGTCCCCATCTGATGGTCACAGAGTGAAACTGCTGCTGTTGATGCTGCTGAGAAAAAAAAACTGTCCAAAAAAAAATTTAAATTAAAAA
>NTHP01000001.1:1767311-1792034 GCA_003416845.1 Oplegnathus fasciatus | reverse complement strand
AATAATAATAATAATAATAATAATAATAATAATAATAATGCTTTAATTTGTCTGCTATCCAGACCTGTATGATTTCAGAGTGTGAGAGTTGCAGAGAAGCAGTGGGGAGAGAAATGAATCGTGCAGTCGATTAGGATGCATGGAGCTGCGATGCCATGGTCACAGCGCAGACAACTGGGCTCATTCATCAAGCTGTTGGCTAAANAGTAATGACTGCAACTGTCTGTTTCCACCTTCTTTTCTTTTCCTATTCGGGGCAACTTTATTCAACAGGTTTATAAATACAGACGTAGAAATATCCGCAATATCTTTTATTCGATTTGTTTTCAGAAAAAAAATCACGCGCTTTTTCTGTCTCCCCTACAGAAAGAAACAGCCTATTTCGGGGTATTAAACAAATACATTAGAATTCCGTCACTTTATGCAATCGAGTAGATCAAATAAAGGGTCTCGGGCCACTTCATTCTCCCTCATTCACTCGAATTGAAAGTGCAAAGAATAGCAAACTTAGACTGGGCCACCAATGTAGATTTAGCCCTTTTTCAGCAAGACAAAAAGACTGATTTTTCACAAACACATTGCTGACTGGGGAACTAGGAAACGAGCTGCAAGACCCTTTTGGAATTTAAATCCACCCCTCCCCCATGGACTGTTTGGACAACAGTGTTAGTTTTTTTTTTTTTTCTCCCTCCCCACTTTGTGCATTTGTGTGTGTAACATTAATTCTGACTCTGGATGATTAAATGTATTGAAAGTGCAGCGCCAGATTACAAGCTTTAATTTGGAATCAGATTTTTATTTTTATTTCTTTGCTGTCTGGTCGTTACAATCACATTAAAACCACATTAACAAACATGTGGAACTTTTTCAGCAAGCAGTTAAATCCAGCAACACCTGTGTCTCACAAGTGAAAAAAGAAATGTAACAACATATAGTGACAAATATATTTACTACACATCTATACTTGTGCAATTTTTTAATTTTATTTCTGTGTATTAACTTTGTCTTATTTGGTCTGTATTGCACTGTTATAAGTACAATGTTTATGTAACATATATATAGATAAATGTTTGAAAATAACTTTTGTGACTAAGAAGTCATTCATTGTAAAGTCATCCCAGAATGTGAAAAAGTTTTCATTTGATGTATTATGTGCCATATTCAAACGGCATATTGCATTTTAAAAAGCAACATCCTGTCAGCCTATAATATATGTTTGAAGACACAGTGCATGGGGCTGATGTTCTACGAACATGACAACAACCCATGACTGAAATGTTGCACAGCAATGAAGTCAGTATGAAGTCAGTATAGACAAACAAAATGAGGGCGTTGTTCGGCTGGGACTCCATTACAAATAAATACCTTCAGCTTTTCTTGCACCAAATGTTCAAATGAGCAAATTGGTTTAACCCCTGAGAGGGAAAGTGTGAAACCACGGGCATTAAAAATGAAGTTACAGGTGGGAGAGAGAGGAACACATTAGACCTCGCCATAGGAAACTCATCTGACACCTGACACTCATGAAATTGAAATAAATAATCTGGAAAACATCATTTTTTTTCTGAATAAACACCTTAAAAAATAACGTTTCGGGCACCATAAGCGTTTTTATCTGCGAACGTGATACCAGTTTTTTATCCAACTCAGTTTTTAGCCTTTCTTTGCTTCCACAATAATCTGTCGTTATACAGATGATATCTTCCACTGTTCAGTAGCATCAGTATGAACTCAGTTGTATAATCCAAGTCTGCATTGTCCTTGTTCTCCTAACTATGTTCCACTTAGACAAAGAAGAAGGTCATCTTAGGCAGGGGATGAAATATAGACCACATGCAAAACCCCAATGTTGTAGTTTAATTAAAATAATTCATTAAAGTGGAGGCCCAAGGTAATTAGCATGTATAATTTATGATTTGCTTAATGCATGCAGGCAGTGGCCTCCGCAATAAACTCAACTTAACCTCAAGTAGGGAACTGATACGGACAGGGTGCTGTTATTTACTGTGTTTATTGTTTGGATATTTGTCAAGAGGAAGCAAGTGTTTCATAAAACCCTGGCCGTTATCCGGCTCCCACTACACACAAACAACTTATTTGTTTATGAGTTTATCTTGTGGATTTATGCTCACTCATAAGAGCAGCTGTCAGATTTGTTGTGAAGGAGAGATATTGGGAATTGCCCTCACTTTGTTTTTCTTTCTTTCTTTTTTTTTTAATGTGTGTTCACGGTTATGCTGCTGGTCACTGCTGTTGAAAATAGTTTGTGCCGGCTCTTTGAGCTGACAGAATGAGGACGTGGACAAAACAGCACTCCTCTTCTCTCCCACAGCCGACTGTCAGCGCTGACTTTTCGAAGAAGAGGCGAAATAATCAGTGATAGACAAAACTTGCATTAATTATGCTCGGCAAATGTGTCAATCCCTGACAAGGCGTTGACATTTTGCAACATGGCTAGTGGCTATAGTTTATTATTTCTTGCAAGTACATGTAGTTTTTATAAAAACAACAAAGTAAAACAAATATTTTCAGATGGAGCTGTGGACCACAGTAAACAGATTTATTTTAGTGGTAAATAGAGCAATGTGGTGCTCTCCTGACGGGTGGGAAAGCAGCTACTGAATGAAAGTCCTTATTTTCAGACACTTATATCTGACATACTAAGATTCTTTTAAACCTTTTTGAACAAATCATACATAATTTGCTAAGTTTTTTGTCAGAAATAATCCTTCTGCTTTATCTGCTTTATCATTATCATTTAAAAAATGGTACAGTGTGGGAACAATGAAACTCACACCCCCTGTCCTCACAGTGCACATCATCATTATGAGACTATGTGGTTAAATCATCAGTCATAATGTGTGACTCCCAGGCTAAATACATTACATGGCTGTGTCGGAGGGCAAAGGGCAGGTATAGTGGGCAGCTGGAGGGAGAGGCAGGGGGACGCAGCAGCACTCAAGGCTGGCTCAGCCAAACACCCATGTGTGCATGAAATTAGAGTGTCAACATCTGATTCATGCTGCTGGGTGGTGACTGTGAAACAAATTATGTCAGCGGGTGGCAGCGGCGAAATTCCACTGAGCTGCGGCAGACAGTGGCTGCGTGGAAGTTATAGCAGGCCGTAGATTCTGTTTTATAAACTGTGGTGAAACTTTTTTATGGGATAAATTTAAAGGTTCCCAGTTCATGTTCCAGCCTGTCACAAAAAAATGAGTGAAAATATATTTCCGAGAACTGTGTTTTCTTGAGCTGCAGACAGTGAAATTTAAGCTCCCTAATGGAAGTGGGTGTCGTAAAGAAGATCTAATGGTCCTGGGAAATGGGTTGATAATTGTTATTCAAGATAAGGATGCATATTGTCACAGACAGGGTGTGAGGTGCAAATGAAAGAGCTCCTACTCTGACACTGTGAGCAGCAAAACAGGTTTTCTTAGAGATAATAACTTCACACCCTGGAAACACTGAAATCATTTCAAATGTAATCTTAAGTGGAAATACATTTTGCAAACAGTAATCTGCTCTTGATGTTTCTTCCTTTTTCCCCTTCAGTTCACAGTTTTTTTCCCGAACTGAATAGTGTCTTAGGATAGAGAGCACCATATGTTGTACAGATTGTGAAGCCCTTTGAGGCAAATTTGTGATCTTCAGCTACACAAATAAAATTGACTTGACTTGACTAAAAACATTAGATGTGATATTCTTTTTGGTAGGACACTAGTTTCACAGTCACTGACATATTTTCCATTTACAGCTAACAATATGTGAGGCAACACCGCTCCGTCTCTGGATCTCTTGTCATTGGCTCCTGAGTGTGTGCAAGTGTTGGGCGGGTCGAGACAAGGTGAGGCAGACAACCAACAGAAAACCATTCATCAAACTTCAGGCTCCAGCCCTGTCAACCTCAACCTCCAGCCGTTACATCTGACATCTGACTCTCATGTATCTCTTCTTAATTTTCATCGTTAAAGCGGGTTCAGCAAATTGTTAAAATCAGTAAGGTTTTTTTTTTGCTGTGTCCACATGGGTGATAGTGTCCAATTCAATTGTGTTAATTGCTGATACATGTATTCTTATTTCCCAGAGTTTAATTTGGCATACCTGTGAAGGGTGTGCTCAAAAGTGTCTGCTCTGTCCCAGCTTGTCCTGACTAGTCTGGTAAATCTGTACATCTGAGTATTGGATAATTAAATTTAGTTTTTGATTAAAGGAGTCCTACAGCTAGAGTCTGACCAAATGCTTGTTCGTGCACAACCTCAGTGTGGGAAGCCAGCTAAATACAAACAAGCTGCTTTAATGAAGGTACTTAACAGATTTGACACCACAATGTTTTTGGTTCTCAAGTGCTTTAGCTGTTAGGTGTTAGAAGTGTAACAGATTCTGTGGATTTTAGCAGCCTGCTATTTCCCCTTTTAAATGTGGGACGAAAAGCTAATTTATCACCTTTCCTTGGGATCTTATCGTACCCTCTCCAGCCATAAACTAACACTTACACGGGACTTCAAAGGTGCACTAGGTACCAGAGGTGAGAAAAAGGGCCCACATCCACTTGGGGGCCAGTCCCTTCCAGAGATGAGATGGAGCTGATTAGCAGGAGTGTGCAGCGAGCCCCGTGGGGCAGCAGCTGGAGGAGCACTCCCCACGGGAGCAGGGAGAGGTGTGAGTTTTGACAGCTCCTGTCTCTCCCCTCTGGATACTGCAGGGTCAGGGCACCCTCAGCGGGCCCAGGCTCCGTGCTGGATAGGAAGTCAGCAGTAATTGCCATTCAGCCAGTGGGACAGAAACAGAGGCAACAATAACCAGCGAAGAACACACAGCCCGTTTCCTCTTTGTCTTGATGTGTTTGAGGAAGGATGCTACCTCCTCTCCCTGACAGAACAAAGCCGTAATAAAGTTCTCACAATCAAATACGGTCTTGCAGAAGTTGCTGAGGAAGACGTATCATTCTGGTGTAGCCGTGCACTCTGAGCCTTTTCCTATCCCAGAGAAGGCCCAGATGGCTTCCTTGTTATTGCATAACAAGGCCGCATTGTTTTGTTAATGTAACTTCATCTGTCTTTGATCTAATCTCATGTTGTCATGGCCAGTGTGAAAATCCCTATCAAGTGCATGATCCGGCACTACGCTCATTGTGATTGTGATAATCTCCCGCATTGAAATTCCACTTTGTTCCTTTGTTTCTTTGTCAGCGAACACAATGTGAGGTTAATTAGCAGCCACTGGTAACCTCTGCGTTCCTGGATGCTTCATCACAGCTGAAGTGTACTCTTCACTGGGGCCGCTGGCACTGACAAGACCAAACACAGGGCCTCGAGCCAATTGAAAGTAAGCAGAATACAAATGCAACAGCAACTTAATCCCTTTCAGGCTAACACACAGGCCTCAAAAGTATCAACTGTAATTGTTTCTTTGCGTCATTAATTGCTCTCATCATTGTTTCCTTTCTTGGACCGAAAACACAGAGGAGGAACTGACTCAACCAGCGGAGCATCAGGATGTATTTGCAGAAAAGGTTGCGATGTTGACGTTTGTCAAACATTAAAAGGCTTTAATGTTGTTATTATCTGATTTCCGAGGTGTCACAGTGTAATTTTCTGTTTCTTCTGTGGTGCAGAAGCTCTCAACACAGTGCATTTATCTGCAATATTGCCCTTCCGCCACTTCAGATCTCCCCATTCCCTGGTGGTCTAATTTATGTTAAGTCACAAACCTCCCCTATGGCTGTTTTGAAATGTTCAGAATGGAGACTGTGTGCTCCAGGTTTATGCCAGCACCACAATCCCCTGTATAATTGTTCTCTATGGGAAAGCACATCTCAGTGAAACCATCTGCAAGTCCATGGGGCAGTTTCCTAAGAATGAGTGGACTTCTTAGGGGGTTCCACTGCAATCCAGTTTCTCTTGTGAAGCAAGTAATTAATTCAAATCTCAGGAAGTCAATAGCTGCCCGGATCAGAGGCACGTAGCACACAGCTGCTGATACCTCCGAACACACTGCTTGTCTTCTCAGGAAGTCACCAAACAAAAAGGTTACAATGGGCGCACACACCCATACAAGGCTGAGATAACACTCATTTTAAACTGTGATTTTTGTGTACTCTTATCATACTTTGCACACTTCATTAATCTAAATCGTATGATAAGAGTCGCCGATACTCTTGGGAAATGGGGTTCTTTATGAATGATGTAATATACTGTCATTAAATAAGCTTTCAAGGTTCTGCGGTTCCTCTAGCTACAATTATTTTATCTCACGTTGAAGGTTTTTTTTCTTGAAATTGAAGTTAAAAAAAAACAACCTGCCACAGAATATCTTGCCATTATATAAAACACATTTAACTTGGCAGGAGTCTTGGTTTCCCAAATAGTTGATATCGTCTTCATATGGAGTTGAGTTCCCCAAAATTTGTGTGCAAAGAAGCTTTGCCACTTTGTGTGGCAGTTTTTGTGATGATGCGTTGAAAAAGTGGTGTTCCTCTCATTTTCTACTTTTTTTTTGGGTCATTAAATTCATTAGCAAAAGCGCAGAATGATGAAATGTGATGAAAGAGCCAGGGCAGCACTTTAAGAACCACAAATGAACATCACTTGCTTTCTGCATCCATCTTTCTTTTCTGTAAAGTAGAGCAGATGAGAAGAACGAGCAATTTCCGGTTATTTATTCTTAAAGTTGACCGGTTAGGCTTTGGCCACCATATCTCTGATTTTGGAGTCATTTCAAGGGAAAAAACTTGAAGGTGCCGGACTATTTTAGACCTGAAATCAAACTGCGGTCTCTTCCACTTGACAGTATGATCTCCAAGCTGCCGGGCAGAGATCAGCAGGACAGGAAGGCCCGATGTGTGGGGAGTGAAAGTCTCTGATTCACAGGCAGTAAAACTTCTCTCTCCACTTCTTCTGGAGACGGGGCAGGGCTGGGCTAAATGCCTCGCTGAGCTGCTCCCTACAGCTCATTGTTATCCAGCCCATGGAGGAAGCCGCTGCTGTGCTTCCAGCCTGTCTCTGACAACAAGTGTAAATAAGGATCTAAATAACAAACAGAGGAATGCAAGCCTGTGTGTCACAGTGAGCTTCACAGGGCTCCGCTTTAGCTCTGCACTGGCCACCTTAATGACTCGGTCAAAGGGAGCGTGCAATGGTCGGCTAATTTCTTTTCTTTGGCATCATTAGATGGCACTGTAGTGGACAAATGAAAAGCAGGGCCAGTGTGTGTGTGTGTGTGTGTGTGTGTGTGTGTGTGTCATGGATTACTGGCTTTGGCCTTATTGTAAAGCCCAAAGACCAAAGAGCTGAAAACAAGCACAAGTAAAAGTCTTTTTTTCTTACATGTGATATGGTATCTTAAATGTTTACACTGTTAGTTGGGCTAATATATCAATTTCATTTGAGTTTGCAACATGCAAGCCATTTAAATACCTTTCCCCCAACACTGCAGCTTGTTCTCATGTTGTTTATTCATACCAGCTTGATGATGAACATCTTGTGGAAAATGCCTCAATGCAGAATGATTGACACTATGTCTGGGCCCTGCAGCAGTGAATGAATTACAAGCCTTATTTACGATTCCATGTGTAAAGGTCATGCTGGATTCATAGCATTGTCTTATGTTTCATTCTGCAATGGAGGACTTGCAAAAAGAAAGTTATGACTTGTGCTTGACGCGTCCAAAAAGCTCTTCTTGCTGCCATCATCAGCTCTCAACACCTGTTTTTGAAAACTTAAATAAATATTTATTTAACGTCATTATTGCTGTTTCTCATGAGGGCAAAGTAAACATTTTTGTTTGCATATGATTTTTGGACTGTGACTAAATCCCCACAGAGTCACCCGAGTCTCCTTCCACTTGACCTTTGACAGCCAGGAGCCCTGCTTCTTACTGCATGGAGTGTGTGTTGTGCAGCTTGATTGAGGGTCCTCGAGCATATCGGCGAGTTATGAGTCTGCCTCCTTCTGACACCCTCTCTGGTTTGGCGAGAGCGTTGTGCGGGGCTGGAAAAGGGCTTGCCCTTCTGGCCACAAATCAGCCAGGAAAGCAAGCTTGTATCTTCAAAGGGTGGGCTTCCCTCCGTGATTTACAGCCCCCACAGAGACGAAGTTAGGCACGGCCACTGTCTCTGCACCTGGGCCTTTATCAAGCAGCCAGGATGAGCTCTTTGCAGAAGACATTCAAATGTACAAGGAGCAGATTAGGCTGACTCAATCTTCTTTTGCTCGGAGAGAGAAAAAAAAAGAAAGGGAACCGGCTGACTTCAAAAAGACCTCTTTCCCTCTGCTTCTTGAATGAGTGAAAGGGTTCGGGAATGAAAACAGCCTTGTGTATTCAAAGTGCTAATTCACAACTTATTCCTCTAATACACTCATGAAGCACTTTTAATTGTGTTAGTTCGCATTCCAAAGGCATGTTTGTAGCTTTTAATTGGAGGTCTCTTTGAAATCATTGAAATGTATGACTTGTGGGGCCAACTTAAACAGTTCTCATGTGCTTGGCATGGAGGCTGGCTGGCTTTCATTCCCAGGCCTGGGTGGCACTCCAATATTGGCTATTAGAGTCAAAGTGGTCCTGAAACTATCCAAATATAATGTTTGTTTGTTTTTTTATCATCATTGTTATAATATCTGACAGAAAAGTTTTGGTGATTTTTGATGGTAACTGAAAAAATTTACAACGATTTGTCCGTTTTGACCTTTTGATTGGTCCCTTTGTTTCTTAATCCTCTCTTTTTACATGTCCATTTTAAATATTTGTGAAGGGATAGAGGCAATAAAAGATGTTTGACTGAAAATGAAATAACTTTTGTAAACGGAGTGAAAAAAGTATGACAAAGTCACATTTTTTATTTGATTATTGATCCTTTACTTTTCAAGAACCACTACAGCAGCTTTTGTAAACGAGAAACCAGAGAAGTATTTTTGATATCATATAACTGGATACAAGTGTAATATAATCAATAAATTACATTTTCTAACTGCAAAAAAAATAAACATTTGGGATAAAACTGTGAGTTTTAGCATTGTTATGGCTAACTTTCACTTAATTGGTATTTTATTTTGGAATATTTTAATGTACGTGTGAACTTCTATACTATTAATACTGGAAAGGATGGGGATGTGTGTGTGCTTGTGTGTGTGTGTGTGTGTGCTTGTGTGTCCTGTGGTGGTGGTGGATGGGAGGAGTGAGGGCCACAGCATATTTCTCTGTCAATCTCCACACATGTCCACAGTGCTCAATACACTTTGGCAACCTCTGCAGGTCTCAGTTACTTTTTTCAGATAAACTATGGACTTCTTTCTCCCTGAGTGAATTCTTTCTTAAGCCTTTCTGCCTTCCTCTCCTGAATCATCCTTTAATCCAGAGAAAAGGCCCCGAGAACTGGCTGTCATTTAATGCTGCCACTGCCAGGACTCTTAGCTTAAATAAAGTCAGTGTAGCATGAATCTAATTCTGTGGATGTATGGGCCTGGGATGGTGAATGTTACGTCTGGAGAGCCAGTCCTCCTCAAAACCTCCGTGCGAATGCCTGGCGACTGCACAGTTACCCACAGTGAAAGGACCACCCACTTAGGGTTGAGAGGGGATTTGAAGCTTCCCTGCCTGCTCATTCCTTTCCAGGCCTTTTCTGATACTGTTTGCAGCTCATCCAATTGTGCCACTCTTAACGTTACTCTCTAGCTCTCTGAAAGCAAGCTTCAACTGCCAATCTTCCTTTTAGAATGATATCCATGTGTATGTTGATTCATCTTGAAGGATTTCCTGAAGACCTTGAGTATACTTTACTAGATCTTGTTAATAGTTAAGTTCATAACAAACAGAGACTTATCAAATATTGAATTAGACTCTGTGCTTTATTTTTTTTGTAGCACAGATTATACATATGAACAGGACTAATACAAATTCTGCACTTCATTTTATAAAATGTCTGGTGAACCTGATATTTAGAAATTATTGTTGTTGTAGGGGCCAAATATAGAGGAAGAAATGACTTGAAGACACTTCACATAATGTTTAAAATAAGTAAAACATATTATTTATCCCTTGTCACAAAAGCACATCCAGAAATCTCAACATTTAGTGTCAAATTATTGGACAATTTTCTCAAATGCTCCTGTAGTTTGAATTTCAATGCTTTGTACACAACGTCCCCGGGGCTTCTCTCTCCGCTTTTGCCAGTTTTCTTTGAGGTCTTGTATATTTGGATTTCCCGCTTCACTGCTCCACCCCAACATGTTCATTTCCAACTGCCCATCTCCATTTACAACCTGTTTTTATCAACTTTTTCCACAAAGCACAACAAAACAGAGGGAGGGGAGCCTCGCTGCTTGTGGGGGGCTAACACAGCCAGGAACATTGTCCATGAACTTCTCCTCATCTCCATCCCCCAGTGTTATAGACAAACAATCCTTTCCATATGCAGTGGACGGGGTCATGGCGTTAACAGAGGGAGGAATGCTTTGGGGAGAAAATATTGTTCAGCAATGACACAGAAGTAATTTGGGTCTCACTGAGTGATTTCATCAGGGCCTTTTGTTGCCTCAAAGTGTTTGACCCAGAGGTCCCTGTCAGCCCTGTTGTTAATGGGAGCCGGAGCAGAGTGACAGCCCCAGAAAGTAAAACATTTTACTGCTAATAGTGGGCCTCCAGAGGCTTAGGCATAAATATTTAAGCTCTTCTCCCTTGTCCCAAATACTGGGGGGTCTCCATGGTGCATTTATCTATAATGCAAGAAAAAGAGCAAATATATCCGCTAGATGCTACTATACCGGCTTGTTGGCATTTTTTCTTCTCAGAGTTGTTAAATGGAACAAGAGAGTATGTTAACTAAAAGTTTTTGTTCTTTAAGCAGGAAATTGCAGGAGCACTGTATGTTGTTTTTAAGCCTCATCAAGCTTCTGACTAAAAAAAATGAACTCCTATCATCAGTGAGGTCTGAGAAGATTTCATGGAGAAAAGGTACTAGCTTGGGCCTATTTCTCAAAGTAAACTTCATTAAAAAGGCTATGTGGCTTGTGAAGGTGGTCTGACGTGCCTTGAATGATGGTCTCCACAAACAAAGCTGCTACACAAGCCATCGAATTATCTCTGTCAAACTTTGGCGTAATCTGAGCTGATCCTCTTAAAAATATTTAAATGAAAACATTTGCACATCAATGGGCTCCATGGCAACACTGTGTGTATTCTTCTTTGGGGTGCCTCTTTAACACTGAGCTTTAGAAAAGCACATCTCCTCTGTTGTGTTGACAAACAACAAAACAAACAATATTAAATGGAGGAGCTGGAGTTTTTCACATCCTTGATGGATAGAGGAATCTCAAAGGCCGAAGGAACCCGAGTTGAATGAACACTCAAGTTTGAGACGTCGGTAATTATATGATTGGTGCTTGGGTTGTGTCGTTATACATGGGCTATAAACCAGAGCGAGAGCATTTTGAATAAGATGACCAAGGTTGTGAGAGTGAATCTAATGCAGGACTCTTCATAAGTATTCACTGAGCCGCCTCATCAGTACTTTATAGCTGCATATTATTGCTCTCCATGGTGAGACCTGCGAGGAGCACCTCTCCCCCTAGTGGCAGAAAATAAATCAGCCCGCATGAACTTAAAATCATCTCCCTGCTCAGGTTTGACTCCTCTACCCAAACAGCTCCAATGCACTCCTGAATACATTATAACATAAGCCCGGGCGTTTTCGTGGGTGCAACTGTTGCAACAAAATGTGATTATGTTTGTGAAAATAATAGTGCTTCCGCGGTACTTCCTCTGCATTCTGGGAAACAGGCGATGTATTAATATAGCTTGTGGCTTAATTGGGTTTTGGATGGTAGATTAATTAATTTGTGGCTAATAGGCACAAACATGAGAAAACAAACTTCTTTACTTTAAGCTCAGGCTGTACATGCATCTAAGTAAGTAATGTAAATTATGCAGATTGTGTTGATTATTCTGACAAAGAGGTTTTTGTAAGAGGTGCTTTAAAAGATTACTCCTTCCTGGCATTTTATCAATTGTACACTTCCATAAATAAGTTATGCTGCAGATTTGAATTATTAGTCTGCTTTGCTCTAACAAATACTGTGCAGTGATTAATGACGTGGCTTGTTTATAAGTGAACTAATATCATCAGTTTTACAATACAATAGCGTGTAGACTATATAATATACCACAAACACACCCTGCCACCAGTTTGTTCAATACAAAACAAATATGAGTCTTTACCAAAGTACTAAAACTCTCACTGTTTTGTAAGAGTATCAGTATTCAGACTTTCACTCAATACAGAACTTCAAGCTCATTATACTTTTCTGTTCCTTTAAATCTGCAGTTTTATCTGCTGCTTCCCCAGAAGAAACTGGATCTCTGACGCAACACAAAAAAAGATCTGGGGTTCAGCTCAGCCTTGTAACTCTGCTGCAATCCATGCCTGCAAACTGATAGCTTACAGAAATAGAGCCCCCCTGGTCCTTAGCATAAAATGTGCTTTAATCAGCAGAACATCAATTAACAGTTGGAAATAAAATGTCACCTTGCCGTTTCAGGGGAGAGGGCTTCTCCCCTCAAGCTTTCGCTTGGAAAACTTTTCAATTCTTTCTTATGGTAATTTTCTGATTGCACTGTGTGCTAATGCCATTTTCATTTACTGGGGGTGTTAATTATATTTGCAAAGTTTTAAAACTCAACAAAGCAATTAGAGCCAAATAGTTGTACCAGAAAATGTCAGTATTGAAATATGTTTTTCCAGGGCCCCTTGTTAATCTAAGTTTTGTATTAGGAAGTGTTGACTGAGATATTCTTTTGACACAACCGAGACAGATTAATTGGAAAAGACAGACTCGTTGGAAAGTCTGGAGAATTCAATGTGATTTTAAGGAGATGTGCATAACTGTTAAGATTTTAAACTACTACTTTAAAATAAACTTTGCTTTGATGTACAAACTCAAACAAACATACAATATTTCACATATCACAAAGGCAAACTCTAGTTAATTCCTTATTGAAAGAAATTCAAGCAATATGTGCCGCATCACAAAATAGAAGACTGGTCCTCATTTTGTCGTCAGAAGAGATCACTTTCACAAACACAGACTAACTTAATACCACAAAGATAATATGTGTGGACCACCATATTTGCATTAAGTTCAGTATAAATTTCATGTACATTTTCTTGTCAAATAAAGACATCAGTGCAAATGTTTCAGTGCGAGGTCAGGCCACTGTATCCACTCAGTCTGCAGATTTGGTCCAAATAATGGCTTTGGGTCCTTTACCCAAAAAGCAGGACAGATATGAGAGTATGCTGAGGTGGGACTGTGCAGCGTATATCAGCCAAGTCCTCCCTATGTGATAATTCTCCAAAGTTAAACAGCCATAAAAGGCTTGAGAACTCTGACCTTCACAATCTAACTAAGCAAGAGAAGCCAATGATGTGGAACAGACCCATCGTGGCACTCACATGATGATAAACTATGCCCCAGCTTTGCTAAAAAATAACTGTATGTCTTCGATGACATATATAGCGCCAGCATTTCAATACGATCCCAATTTATTTTGCACTAAAATGGTTTATTGTCGGCTATAAAGCATATGCAGCAAGAGGCGGAAGGACGAGGCTGCTTCACTGCAGCGAGTGTGTCTCAAAGGCATATTGTTCTCTGTGCAGCTCAAGAGCACATCTCAGTGATGTGCCTCAGCTCCACGAGAAGGCCGTAAAAACTATCAAAACTTATAAACCTTATCATTAGTCTGCCTCTTGTCACTCATTCCTGCTACTTTACTCACAGTTACATGTTTTCGTTCGACGACTTTCTACAAACTTGTGAAAAACTTCTATCATGAGTGGGAATTTTGGCACAACAAAAAATAATTTGATCTCATAAGAAGTGTTTTATAACAACACCCACCCCACCCCCCACCACCTTCACAACCACCACACACACACACAAATTCAATGAATTTACAGACATTTAGGCTCCCGAGCAGTATTTGTCACTTCGTGTCAAAAAGTTATCACAGAGAATAAAATGGGGAGGGAAAAAAAAGAGGTTTTGCTTGTTGTGAGGCTCTGTCATGATACGGGGTCATTTACAATCCTATAACATATTCAGACACTGAGCAGATAAGCGAGCGATACATCTTTCACCATGCCTGCCCTTCACACTTGTCATAGCAGCACCATAAACAGCATCCATAACAATTGAACCCACAGAGGGAAAACCTCCGATATGCAGAGGAGCCTGGAGCTAGGGCATACTTTGCTAAGAAATTGATATGTTTTTCAAGTCGTTGTGAAAATACGAAAAACATTGTTCTTGTGACAAGCAGTACATTCTCAGCAGGAATTTTATTTTGCAGCAAACAGCCCTATAATTAATGAATAATGTAGTGTTTAGTGAGAGCGTTCTATTATTTGTATACTTGGTGGAGGAAATCTTTACGGGTATGTAATTAATCATAATTAAGAAGATTTTGACAAGAGCTTGGGGACAGAGCAGACAAAGCCCTCTTTCTATATTCCCAAGGAGGGCACTATGAAATGATGGGAGAGGTATGCAGGCAGCTAATGAGATACGTTTCCAGCACTGTAGGTCTTGTTATGATCTTTTGGTTTCCTCTGTGTTAAGGGAGATCATCGAGGGTTACAACCGCTGGCTGGAGAAGGGAGGACGCACACCTCCTTGTTTCTCTTAACCTCCTCCTTAGATCTATTACAGTGCACTTCACAAGGCTAAGTACCATTTAATTTAGTCGCCCTCCCTTATTTATCTTCTGCTTGTGATTTATGGGGTTAGAATGTATGCGCTGGAAATGTAGGGTATCTCTTTACTGTGTCGGTCCACAGATTTTCATACTGTGTTGCACAAACAGCTCCTTCCATCTTTCCTTTGATTAATTGTCAGCTAAATTGTGAGTGCACATCATAATAATTATTTAGAAATTATTACAAGTTATTTTTTGTGTATATTTGTGTGGTTTCTGGTGGGGGATTAAAAATTATGCATGCCAGCATAACATAAACACTGAATGGTGGACTCTGTCCTCTGTAATCCTTTGCACATTACATATTTGCACTTGTGACATATGCGCATCTAATTTTCTTATCTTTTTAACATATATATTTTTTATGTAATTTTTATATTTATTTATATTTCTTCTCTCTAACCCTTTTATTTCACACTAGTCTTTTGGCACAACTTCAGGAGAACGTCACATTGTATTTATTTACACACATTACTTGTGTATGTGACAAATAAACCTTTGAATTCACACTTCTTAAATATATTTCATTTTCTTCCCGAGTATCAAATCTTTATCTTTATTTAAATCCTTAAGTGCTCTGATAAATTAGTATTTTTACAGTACTTTTAACTATTACTACTAATCCAGCTATAGCTATAGTAAACTGAAACAATCAAGATCAGCTTCAGTGTTGTTGAATTGAAGCGCTTATTCACACATGAAATACAAGCAGCCTCTGTTGTACTTACAAGTAAAAGGGAGGTGCAAACACATTCTCAAATTACATAGCTTGAGAGAGAAATACTGATAAGACAGAGGTCAGCAACCTTAACATCGAGGAAAGTTCCTGGGTGACAGCAGCTTGTCAGCACCTGTATGTGTGTCTGACTGGCTGTGTTAAAAGGTGTGCAGCGCTGACTGTTTCATTAAAATCCTGAGACTCCTTTAAAGTCCAGCGAGTGTGAGATGAAGAGGCGCCTGTGTGATGAACGACCTCGCCCCTCAGTCCACCTCTCTAATTTTCCCTTTTGGAAATGAGATGAGCTTGTCTGTGTCTGCGCTGCGAGTTAATTGCTCCTCGCGAGCAGCGTTGGGAAAGTGGATGACAAAGTGAGCATACCATCTGCAGCAGCTGCTTCCTGGAGGCCAATGCCCTGAGAGCACGCATACTGTCCTGACACTGGCATTTCTCACTCCGCGCTGCTCCTCCAGACAGGAGCAATAACACCTCAGGTTGAATAATTTAGCTGGCGATCATCCACGAAGACAGCCTGAGTGGGGACGGCCTGGAGGTAGCATAGTTTACACATGTTCCATTTGGTTTGGATGCTGTAAATAAAGAAATGGTTGTGTTCGACGCAAGTGTAAGATCAGTGAATCGATGACTAGCTTTTTGATGGCTGAGACGACAGGAATGTGATACTTTCTGGTGTTTCACTATAAGATTATTATGAGCAGTAAAGAGCGGAGATTTGTTGAGTGATCTGGAGAGCTGTCCCACTTGGCGAAGAGCTGAATTGTGTTTGATTTCATAAATAATTGCAGTCATCAGGGACACACATTGTTTTAGGCTTAACTGCGTTGTTTACCCATGCCACATGTCTGAGGGAGAGGCACTGTTGTGGATACACATCGCCCTCAAGGAATCTTACCAAGGGCCCACGGTTGGCAAGTGTATTAAAGGCTTTTCCAGGGTACGTGTGAGTGTGTTTGTGTGTGTGTGTGTGTGTGAATAAGTGAGGGAGAGAACTTAAAAGGGGAGAGAAAAACAACATGCATCTAGTACTTGAGGTATTTAGGCGAAGCTGTAAGCAAACACATCCGTGGCTAATGAGGCCTGGCATCTGGAGTGATGATTGGAATTCATCATAGCTCACTGTTGCTGCAGTGCAGGAGTGTTACGCTCCATCACTTAGACAACCACTGAAGACAAGTAGAAACGCTTTTTTACCCCAGTGTTAACAAATTAACTGACACATATGTGGGCCAAAAAGAAAGTTGAAAAGAAAGGTGATTGATTGTTCCCTTGTTGCCTTCCTGTCAGCGCGGTCTCCGTCAGCAGAGGATACATGAAAGATGGAAACCATCGGCGCCTCTGGCCCAAATCCCACTTTGCACTCACAAATGTAGAAATTCTTCGAAAATAACAAAAAGCAAGAACTTTTCCCGTCCTCATGACCCCAAGAGTTTTCAGAATGAGAAGGAAAAAGAAATTTCTTTTGGAAGAGGTGTGGCGCTCACTTCTTACATTTGTTCATCAGAGCCTTGTGAGGAAGTCTCTGTGGTGGACTGTGCGTGTGTGTATTTTTGTGTACAAATGTGTACACTCGCATGTGTGTGTGTGTGTGCTAAAGAGAGCTGAGAGGTGGAGGCAGCGGTGGAGAGAGAGAGAGACAGAGAGAGACAGAGAGAGAGGGAGAGAGAGAGCTGATTAGGAGTCAGTGTTTATGCTTCCTCTGCCTGTGTTGGGTGCCGGAGATGAAAGGGAGTGGAGGTGGAGGTGTGGGTGCAGGTGCTTGAATCTTTATCTGAGTGTCTCCCTGCACAGTGGAGGGACTGCTACGTCCCTATTATGGGTGAGTGCAGCGAGCTCAATAGTCCCAGTCACCCCTCAGAAACAGCAGCGCGGTAGAACCGGCATGGTGCCAATTAGGATGGAGCAAGCAAACATATGCCTCTCTCAGAAAAATCCTGATGAAAGTGCATATTGATGTCATAAATTAGAAGAGTACAATAGATTGTTGGGTGTTTGTGTGTAAATGTTTAATTAACCTGCTTGCCTACATCACTGCTGAGCTTTGCAGCTAAGGAATCAATCTACTTAGCAACCCATTTAACAATACAAGGCCCGCCTTGTATGACACATTCATTGGGGACAGCCGAGCAGTTGTTAATGTCTTCAAATTAACAAAGCCATTAACCCAAGTGATAATGGTCTGTTTCATGTGTATGTGCAGGTTGTCCAAGGACGATAACTCTGTATAAAACCCAGGTCTAATTTTCTTTATGGCTTCAGGTGAGTTATCTGTATTTTAATGATCACAGACACGTTTAAATCAGGGTGCTAATGACTGAGGATGTGTTCAGAGTAGCTGTGTTTAATCAGGAATGGAAAAGGGAAGTGTCTAATGGAAATGTTAATAATAATTAAAAGAGTTGTGTTAGTCCACGGTGTGAAATCGTCATTTACTGTTCACCCTCAGTTTTCACTAATTCAAATATTTATCCAACATTTCTACACTGCATGTGAATGTTGTGGATACGGAAATCTTTAGACGAATCCTGATTTTAACACCCATTAAGTTCTTCATGCTTTGTTTTTTTTTCAACAGTGGTACATAATAGTGAGCAGTCTGTTCCCCCCTCCCTTTTTTTTGCAGAGATCACAGAACACAGAGGGGGCCATGATGACCCCATCCCAGAGGAGCCTGCTGTTTTGCCTGCAAGGTAAAGATCTGGGATGCAGAGGAGGTTTTTTGATTTAATCACCGTGCTCCACAGTGCACAATGTGTACTAGGAGGAGATGGCAATTATAACGCCCATGCCGGCCTGCTGTCCTGCCCATGTGGTGATGTATTCCCTGGGGGCGTCACGGGGAGACAGTGGCGGGGGCACCGCTACCATGAAAGAGAGCAGAAATCCCCCCGCAGACACACCAGGCTTATCTCTCTGCACTAAGAGCCAATGACGAGCCGGATCACTGGGGTGTGCCACACTTAGTTAGTGCCTCCGTTTGAGCAGAATAAACACTTCAAAAACAAGGTGCAGGGTATTTTTGTGTTTTCTTTTGTGTGTGCTTTTCTGCCAATCCAGAAACATCCCAGCACCACACTGACCCAGTTTACCTCCCTGCTTCAAATCGATTTGATTACACAGCTTTGTGTACAGTGGTTTCACATTTTCCTTAATCCTCATATTAATGCCATTCTCACAGTCCAGATTTAAAGTACCCTTTTGATCGTATTGTTTATACTAAGAGGAGAGGATACGGTATTATGATACAATATTGATATTTCCATAAATAAGTACTAGTGCCAGCTCTCCCACATACTGCATTCGTCAGACTTTTTCATACTGAGAGGAACTAGCTCAACAACTTTTCATATTGGATCAATCCTACAAGGAATATTGTTGTTTATTGGCAAACATCCTGACACATCATCATACACAATGAAGCGGGCATGAATAATTAATATCCTCTCATACAAAATATTCACTCGCGCTCCAATGGTGTTTACTCCCCTGCAGACATCCATACTGAGGATAACCTCTGCTGTTTAGAGGAGCTCTGCGTCTCACTTCTCTGCTGCTGAATACTGAGAAGTTACAAGAGACACAGTAACAACATAAAAGCAGCAAGAAATAGATCAGTAAATACACAGCAGCAGTGTTTAAAGAGTGGCTCGAAAACACTGTGATTGTGTTTTTGGAACCAGGAAAAATAGTGCAGTGCAGCAGTGCAGCCGAGAACACGGTGACTGCAGAGAGACTGAGGCTAAAACCTGTGCACAGGTGAGATGATGCTGAGCTTAATTTGACTTTTGGCATTTAAATAAAGAGAGTTTTAGGCTCAGATGACACATTTATAACACTCTAAAAGGAGGGTTTGTTTAGTAGCCCATAAAAAACCTTGGTTGCATTTGTTATTTGATTATAATAATTGCGTTCTTTTCAGTTTCTTGAGGCTACATTAGTTAACTTTGCCCTATCTTTGTTTGGTGTGTTTGTTCAGGCTTGGCACCAGCTGTTAACACATGTTTGGATTAGATTAGATTTTATTGGCTCCACAGATTTATGGTCTTCCTCCTTCAGGATTCCAAATGTTGCCTACATTACTTTTCAGCCACATGAATCACGAAGCTGTTATTGTTAACACTTGTGCTACATTTGAGCACGTTCATATTAAAGTTAGTACCTCTGGTTTAGACTAAAACCAACAGACTTACAAGTGAATTTTGTATACCTTAGTGAATGTAACCCAGTTGGGTCCTGTAGACCGTGTACAGCTGAATATTAAGCTGGTGACTGACTGACTGATGGAAGATGGTGCAGCCCTGGGGAGACATCTTTGTGGGAGAAATGACACTCCCCTTGTAACTGTCTCGGAAGTCAATGCTATCACACTGTCAAACTCAGAACTTGCTTCCCGCATTTCTTTTATTTCCCCCCCATCCCTGCATTCGAAATCATTCCCACAGCCTACAGCTATGAGCGCAGACTTTTAGTGCACGTCCGCTCTAGACGGGAAGTGTGGGGGACGGGGCGCATCCTGGGCCACCCTCACCAGGGAAAGTGACAGCCTGGATAATTGGCACTAATCAAGTGACTGCTTGTATTGAGAGAATGTCGCTATCTGCACAGAGAGAGGAACAGGGTTGACCCACAGAGGTAGTGCCCAAGGCCCTTACTCTCCTACAACAGCTTCTGTCAATCCGCAGTGTGTGACAGCCATCATCTACCAGCGCAGTCCTTCTTTGGTCAATATGCAAAAAAAAAGAAGAAAGTCAGAGATAAAGAAAGAGAGAGAGAGGGGGGTGGTGGGAGAAGAGAGGGAGGAAGAGAGACGTTTCCTATTTCACATGAAAACTAGGATGTTATGGAGTGCATACTACATTATTCTTTTTTATAATTTCTCTTACAGCTATTGCTTTGAATTACAGAGGACTTTTTGTCAAGAGCGAGAAGGAGATGAATCAAAAATTCATCTGAAGAAGTTCTGCATAGGGTGAGGCGAATGTACCTCTGGTGGAACCAACATTTGCAAAAGTTCTATCTCCTTAAGCAATTATTAGCGGTGATAGTTTGACATGTACAAGAGTTGTCAACAACTGACTTTAAACAAAGTACAAAGCAGAAGTAAACAGTGCCTTGGGCAAAATTAACTTGGGGGACTAGCCACCTCATGAATTATAAATGGCTATCTATTACTGCAGTGAGTGGTACTACCAGGAGGCTTCGTTCATTGGAATAGACTAACCTATTTTCAACACATTTGAAAGTCAAGTGACAGTGAGGCACTGAAGAATGCAGTTCAGGGAAAAATGAGCCTGTTATTTAGTAAACGAGTTGTGTAATTTCTAAATTGTACCAAACTAACCATGGAATACCCTCAGGGATTTGTGTCATCTGTTATACACGTTTGCCTGCTAACTGCCATTCACTTGCAAATTAATTCCCTTTCGCGGAGCACATTTTAATCCATCTAATTAGCAAAGTGGCCTACACATAAAAGCTTATGTTTTATCTTTTTAATCCTCATCTCCCTGATGCTGCCTGGAAATAATTGAAATTATGTCAACTAAGATTATATCGAGTCAGGATGATTTTGACAAACTGGACTCGGGCTTTAATTTGTCCTCTTTTAAGGATCCATGTAAATGAACGCCGCTTCTGTGCAACTCGGAGAGGTTTGCATCTCAGGAGGAACAAAGTTTGAACTCGTCAACAGGAAAAAAAACCCACAGGTTCAGAGTATTTCCTCTTCACATACCTTTAGAGTATTTCCTTTGTCATAATTCTCAAGGTGGAAATGTAGCACATCTACTGACCCGAGATGACAAAGAAGAGGGATTAGAGAAGCTCCCAGATGCGGCTGTGCGGGAGCCACGAGGAGTCTGGCTGGTCAACATTGATAAAAGACAGCAGCATGTCCTAACCAGGGACTTGCGCCTGCCTGTGCCTTGTGGGCTCCGTCTCAGAAAGGTGGTGAGACGTCTGGATTGGCACCTCTCTGGATACACTGCTGTAACCACTTGAGAACTGCAAAGCCTGAACTGCTGAGAGTCCCTGTAGAACAAGTCGCACACCAAAGGCTTCCTCAGACATGCAGAGAAAATAGATGCTGAAAGTCAATTAAACAGAGCACTTTAGGTAGGATTTTAGGGGTACGGGACTCTCCCAAATGGCAGATTCTGGAGAAGAATTTATTTTTGAGTTTCACCTTTTTGTTTCAGGTGACATACAGAATCTTTATGAGGATGCTCTTTGTCAAATCTAGAAGGAGCTGGGCTACAGCTGTAGAGAGCGATGCCAGCTTCCTCTCCTGTCAGATGGGCACAAGATGATGGAGCTGCAGCGGACACACAGCCACCAAATCTGTGCAACCGAAGGGTGGGAATATTTTGCCTGACTTTACACACACACACACACACACACACACACACACACATAACACTGAAGACACGGTTTGCTTTTCCAACCCCACATTCCCTTTTTCCTCTCCTTTCCCTTTTTGCAATTTGCGAGTCTTTGCACAGCGTGTGCAGCTCCGCCTCATCTTCAAAAGACCAGCAAATACAATCTTTTTACACCAGTGGAAATAAACACATAGCTGAATACAGTAGGAAAACAACACTGTGATCTAGCTCTACAAACACCGTGATTGGCAGGCGCATGGCACAAAGTGGGATTCAAGCACAGCTTCACACATTAATTGTAGCTGCCGTTAAAGGATGTTAACCAATATATATTCAATGCTCCCTTTTTAGACTCAGTTCTGAGGAGTCACTCTTCAAGCATGGCAGCGTTATGTGAGCTGCAGCGCTGTAGATTTCAGGAGACTTGAAATACCTTTTTTAGTCAGAGTGTCACTGCAGAACAACATTCCCCCCAGCTGTTTATTGGCAACAAAATAAACTAAAATAACTTCAGTTTGTTTTGAATTGAAAGTCTTCATAAATGAAAATAAACAGCACTGCAGCTATGTGCTGCCGAATATTCTTTCCCATACAGATGAATATGTATTTACTTTGTATACTTTGGCACATCAATATTTCATTTTCTCTTATTTGATTTGATTGTTTTGATATGGTCCAGAATTATTTATCACCCTGGACACACTGAGGCCATCGTGCTTTGTTGTTTCTGATTAAGGCCCTCAGTTATAAGTCTATGCTAATCTGAAGAACACAGGATTTAGTGAAGAACTTTACAGATGAAAGTAGCACTGCTCTGATAAAAGGACAGTGAACACAACACTGCATAACATTAGCAAGGTGGAGTTACTTCGACTCACTCATAATTGTCCAACATGCCTGGGAGATACACAGATGAGTTCACGGGACACCAAAAATCCTCGCCCCTTGTTTTGCATAATACTCAGCTTTGCATGGGAGCAGTAGGGAGGGGAAGCAGGGAGGGGCAGGTGCCAGTGATCTTCCCAGTGTCTCCAAGTCATTTTGTTTATCATTCAAATGAAAACCTTGTTCCATTATCCATGAGGGAGTGGGAGTAATGTGTTAATGTCCCTTACTCATGGCTCGTCTTTTGGTCCGAGCTGACAGCACCGCACCCGTCTATGTCACAGATGATGAGAGACAAAAGACAGACAGCGGGCGGCAAAAAAAACCCAAAACAGGTAATTACTTCATACCTACACTTTTATAAAGGCACCTCCCCTCAGCATTCATATTTCTGTGTATTATAATTAGGCCAACCAGGCTACGGTCTGGGGATGCGTTTGAGGACACACAGACTTTGGGACTTTGATGAGGGTGTCAAGCAGACATGAAGGGACCTCAACACTTGTGCCCTTCGCCCAGTCTTGTGTTTATGCTGCATGCAGTAAAAAAAAAAGTCTCCTCATAGGGATCCTTTGCCTTTATGATGCTCTATGTGATTGATTATTTAGTGGAAAACTCCACAGCTCAAATCAGTGTGAAGCCAGCAAATAAAGTCAAATAACAAGGGAGAGTGCAGGTCTGAGGGAGGGAAAGATCTCAAGATGTTTTTGAAGCGAGTCAGAGTAGCCAAGGGCGAGTAGATCTTCACGCTTTCATATCCCCTCTTTTTAATATTTCTCCTCCGTTTTAATGATGTGCTTCCTATCCTTGAGTAAAGTTCTTCATAGCCAGTCTTTTTGCCAGAGAGGATTTTTTCTCTTTGAAATAAAATGTAAGTATATATTTAGTCTCCTAGTTTGGAGGCTTACAGGCCAAGGCAGAAATTCAAATTTGTGCTTTTATGAATAAGCATATTGACGGTTGTCTGGCTATTGCCAAAATGTTAACAATGCATTAATAAACAGTGTGTAAGTTCTGCTCTGAAGCTTTGCTGGAGGAATATCAAGCTTCAGGTCATAAATTAACAAAAAATAATCAAGTTAATAAAAATATTTTTGGCTCACTTTCATCATCTGTGTACTAATGAGAAAAAAGACAAAATATCAATAACATAACATAATATAAGACAATGAACAAACAGGACTGTGTGCACATGCATGAGGATGTATGTAGGTATATGGGGACTTTGCATAAAGAAAAATCAAATATTGATGATGATAGTGGAGAAACTTCCAACATGAAAAAACAATGAAATCCAAAGCAGCAAGCCGCCTGTCCTTGCAACACCTATAAGCGTTTGAGGCCCAGATATCAAAGCCGTCCTTTTGATATAAGCAGTCTCACAGAGGTCTGCTCTCCTTTAAACATATCTATAACGAAGGTCCCTCATCATACTCTGTCCGTCTCAATTATCAGCCACAGCCTTGTACTTCCAGTCGCAAACCCTGAGGCCGAGTGAATATACCTGCATCTCTTTTTCTCCTTGACTAAAAGACACCGGGTGCACTTGAAAGGACATGCAGCCAGTAATGTTGGCATATGTGACATTTCTTAGTCTGTATTTTAAAGCAGGGGTAACTATCACCCATGACACAATATACTAACCTGGATAGATTGCAGACATTTACCGCAATGGAAACCTAGTCAGGGTTCATGTTATTTAAAAATGTGCAAACAATCCTAAAAGCAGAAACCAAAGAAGAATAGGATAGAATTTCTGTTTCTAAATACTACATCAGGATTATAGAGTTTTACTCAGATAACATGTAGTTTATGAGCCTTTCAGAAACTAAAACATTGACAGGTACACACTTAGTTTAGTTCAACAATGAAAGAGTTAACAGTATTGTTGAACCTATTGTTCTGTAACAAAATATTAACAACTTTCTGGCAGAGGCGTTGGAATGGAAATATGTATAGAACAAGACCCCCCCC
>NTHP01000001.1:1683821-1767306 GCA_003416845.1 Oplegnathus fasciatus | reverse complement strand
CCCCCCGTCTTAAGGCAGGGATAGCCATTGAAAAAGTGCTGGTTCAGTCTCCCTCTGTCTCTGGGCATAGCTTTGATCAGTCCCACCTCAAGACTTATCCTGGAGGGAGCGCAGCACTCCTATTCTCCATGGTTAATCATACTTCCTGTCTTTGTCTTTATGTGCTTTAGACAAGCATCAGATAGAAGCACAGGAACAGATTTGCCCCGAGAACCTGGAGAATAAAGCCTCTGGTTGTGCTGCGGCTCGTCTTCTCCAGCGGATTTCCTCATGAATATTTCCACTGTTTTGGAGTGGTGGATTTCAACCCATTGCTGCTTTAAGAAAAGGTGGTTTTGAGAGACAGAGAGAGAGAGAGAGAGAGAGAGAGAGAGAGAGAAAAGCATTTTGGAGTTCAAGATGCCAGAGTAAATGTACTGTATGTCACTTGACTGTGTATTTTTAGGAGTGCCTACAGTTGCTGATGACAGGAGAGATAAAGGCCAGAGGTTAGATCCTGCTGTACAGCCTAGGATCACGCTCTTTGCTCTTTACGGTGCCTTGCAAACCAGAAGAGACGAGACGCAAGCAGTGAAATGGTTAACAAAATCATTTCACATGCACAGCATATTCTTTGGGCTCAGGCAATATTGCTCTGCTTGCCACCAGTGGCACTTTTCACCAAGAAACGTGCTTTGTGTATTTCAAGCAAGTACAGAAAAGACCATTTCTGCCAGGAGCCAAAAAAGAATGAAAAGAAATAGACAAAAATACTTTTCTTTTTTTTTTCCGGGGGAGCTGAAGGCTATGAAAACCATCTTGTGTTCTATTTTTGAACTGATTTCCATATCCATGGCCACCTGAGGGAGGTCAGGCTGCTCTGGCCAACTTCCTCACAGGGAGAGGGAGTAACGGTGACAGGGACACAAACCCCGAGCACAAACCCCGTTCCATCCTTTCCAACACCCACGCCACTCACTATCCTCACTGGCACCACCAAGACTCTCACACGGATGGGGAAATGAATCGCCATACAGAAACAGAAAACAACAAAATCATTTTTCCTTTTACTTCATCTGCTTCAAAGCCTGCAACTCTCTGCTGTGCCCTAGGGTTAATTAACATGAACCAAACAGTGAATGATCAGAGAGAATGGGAAATCTCCAAAGGTTAAGTGTCACATGGGAAACGTGTTGTCAGAAGAAGAAGAAGAAGAAGAAGAAGAAGAAGGCGTTCAAAATCAAATGAGAGAGTATCGCCTTGCAGAGGGAGGAAATTTGCAGACACCTTTCCAAAACTTTGCATTTCCCCTGTCAGAGGAGGCAGAGCTTCACAGTCTGGCTTCAAACAATATCTGTAATTCCATGACATTTTGATCTACAAAAGAACTCTGCAGTTTTCTCTAACTTGCTGATCTTTCAATGGATTTACTTCCCTTTTTTTTGTGTAATTCTAGCGTTCTAATTCGCTTTAGAGAAGCACACACAACACAGTTCCATAAAGTGATAAGCAAAATCTGGCGGGAAAAAAAACACATCCATCACAAAGTTAATCACTGCTTTTAAAGACATACTCATTGAAATTGTGTCTCCTCTTGGTTTATCCCAGGAGGGAAAAAAAGAAAATGACTTCATGATCCACAGATATCCTGGATAGCATGTCTTGCAGGTGAAATAGTATGATTTCTCTCTGTAATAATTAACATGGGCTCCTCTTCTCTCCCTGTGGCTTGCCGCTGACATTTGGCGCATGCTTGAGTGTCTGACTAGCTGATTTCAATCATGAATGCATGAAGGTGAGGCTGTGTTTGTGTGTGTCTCTGTGTGTGTGTGTGTGTGTGTGTGTGTGTGTGTGCATAGGGTCCAGTGGCCAGTCTGACAAGGACATTGGTGACGGGGCCTGCCTTCGGTAGATGGGATTAAGCATCATGACAACATGGATTGGAGACCCACTCAGTCAATCCCAAAGCTCCAACAGGTTAGAGGTTGAAAGCCAAACGCTGAAACACAAATGAGTCTTGTCAGTGTGTTTGTGCTCTTGCAAAATTGCATTATGTAAAGGGTCATACCTCACTCGCTTCTGAATACATATTTTGACAATTCCCAAATTTATCACACCGATCTCTATACATTTTGTCTGCGGTGACACACCATGTTGATTTACGCCATGCTCCGAGGATGAAAACACCTCAGAATGGTCACCTCATCCACTGCTGCAACAAGCCTTATTTTACATTATTACATTATGTATGCAGGCTTGAATATGGATAATGGATGCATCTAAAGCAAAGCAGTTTAATTACCCACCATCATTCTGTCTCACCTAGCTGCGGAGCGTACATCTTATTAGCCATGGTGTAAATAAACATTAATATGCCACCCTGATAAAGACTGTCCTTATCCTTGCAGGTCTTGGTATATTATCAGCATCGCTGCAAAGTACACACACCCCAAACTGATCCAGTGGCATGTGCAAACAACGGAGGAGCTGCTGACGCTGGGGCCAGACCATTACAACCACTTCACAGAAAATTATCATTAGTGCATCTGGCTGGAGGCCACGCAGCCCCATCAAATGATTAAACAGTGCACACACAGTATGCATACATGCATCCTGTATGGTATTAAGCAGAAATCCTGTGCTTCCATAATCTATGTCATCTATGTCATCTGATCAAACCAAGTGGATTGCAACAATCTTTGCTAGCGTGGTTCTTTGTCAGAAAATTCCCTTTTTGCACGTTTGGCAGACCGGCGAGTGGCAGAGTAGGTGCAGGGGGATGAGGGCCGTCTCTGTGGGCCAACTGAAGGAGGGGAGACAGTGCATATAGATAGAAAAGCGTGTAGGTTCACCAGCCACAGGGTATTCTCATTCATTCAGCACATGGCAATAGAGAGGAAGCTTCAAGCAAAGAGAAAAGTCAGCATCCAGTCCAGCCCTGAGCATGAAATACTGCTGATCTGATAAACTATATAAAAGTCTGGTTATGTCTCCAGGCAGGCTTTTTAACAAACTGGATTGTGACTAGTATCAGACATGATTGATTTAATGTACAATTAATAACAACTTGCTTTTTTAAATGCAAACTGCACCTTATGTGTAAATACTGTATTAAACAGGCTGAGTTGCAGAAGTAGATTCATAGTGTTCATCAAGTATAACCTTCTTGAGAATCTTTTTGGCCTCTCGAGATGACAGAAGCTGAACTCTTCAAAGACATAAATCATGTTGCATGTACACAAAGCTCTTTTATAAACTTCTCGATATGTCTTTTTTTTGTCTGCCGATGGACTGACTGCAGCCTGAACCCAAGAGGAGACAGGCCTTATTCTGCTCTCTTATGTTGTTTCAATTACCAGTCTACTGTACAAAGGAGGCAGCCTGATGGCATGACGAGTGCGCAGCTCTCTTCTGCCTGTGCTGTTGTCTCAGTTTGAGCCTCATAAAAGGAAGCGGGCCTGACGATGCCAGAGGCGGAGGATCCGGCTCTGCGGTCTGAGCGGAGAAACATCAGCAGAGCGCTATTCTTTAGAAGGAGATGTCCTTCAGTGTGGTGCCAGCTCTCCCTGGGGCAGCAGCATAAGACACAACCTCTTATTTACCATATACAGGATCTCTCCGTGCCCTTAACGAGCCAGGATATTCAGCATCACAGAGACAAAGGCCACGCTTTCACTGAAGAAGCTGTGGTTCTGCTGAATTAAATAATGATAATTAAGAAAATATTAATCAAACTCTGGCTCTCTCGCCTCTCTGTAGCTGTGTTGAGGGAGCGGGTCCTCCAGCTTAGCCTGTAGGAGTTCTTATTTAGAGTATGCCTGCGACCTATAGAGCTGCAGGCAAACACACACACACAAACACACACAGGCGCACACAATTAAAAGAAGACCTTGGTGGCCCACTACTCTATAATTAAACACCCTTTGGTGCTCTGCACAAAAATTCTGAGCCGGGTTCAGATGTGTCAAGGAGGGAGAGATGAGAGGAAACGCTAAGAAGCTGTCGGTTCTCTAAGTTGCAAGTTCTGTTCAATGCAATGAATTAATAAAAAGCACAAACTAATACCTTCCCAATGTGCAGTTGGTATGTCTGGCGGGCCGGCAGCAGCTATACAGCTGTATTGTGAAACTTTAATGCTGCTGGATGCCTGCAGCGCTGCCTGGGCTTTGTCTCTGAGGTGAAGGGAGGGGAGCTTTCCACATGTTCGATCTAACTGGGACAAGTATTAGAAAAGGGAGCAGATTTTGTCTGACCTTTAAGGCTAAAACCACCATGATACAGCAGCCTCACAAGCTGGGAATGGTCACTGGTGCCTCTTTTCTTAGCTTTTCCCAAACATAAAGTAACCGGAAATCTCTTGTCAAATTCAAACGTTATTAGGTGATTATATGGTATTATTCTTCACCTTTTAGGCTTCAGAGTGCTTGTCATTTGGCTCTAGTTGTTATGGTAATGCGAGGTATTCCATCTCCTTCCCAGCATGCTCTGTGTTTGACATTCATGGGGTTAAAGTCCTCTGAATGATGAAGTGCCAGCGTTTGGGACAGTAAATTGCATCGTTTCAATTGAGAAGAGAGTTCCCCTTGGGTTTGCTGGAGGTCCCTACGGGCTGGCCTTGAACAGAACAGCATGTTGTACATCTATATAAAAAAGGGAAAAATATGGTGGTACTTTCCTCTTTATGATGCGGAGATTAATCTGTCACCATATTCATGCATAAATCTCACTCCCTGCTTTGCAAAATACTGTTTTACCTTACTTTACACTATATTTTATTTTTTTATTGCCTATAAACATAAACCATCACAAAGGGCTAATGTTCTCATCAATATTATTACAAAATGATCATAAATTCAATGCCTTGTTAAAATCTGAAGCCATTTCTCTCCTCAGCTACTCAACCAGTGAAAATATTAGACAGAAGCATTATTTTATCAGGCAATTTCTCTCACAATAATAGATGATCTTCTATCATACTGGAGCCACAGTACACCACTTTGTTTTCATTAGATTATTAAGTCCATGCGCTTTCCCTCACATCCTTTTCCTCATCGCTGTGTTCAGCAGTACTGATCTTGCCTTTTGGGGCCATTTTTTCTTATACTTCAGTAGAAATGCCTTGACAACACTGTGGTGGTTATTTCATCCTGAGAGACCACAAACTAAACAGCAGAAACACACTGATATAGACGCTTGTTTAGTGGTATGCAAATCATCTTTGCCGGAGGTAAAATTAACATTTTTAATTAAAATATTAGCACCAAACAAACACAGAAAAACACACTAATGATTAAATCATCTTGATGGAAGCTCATAGTGGAAAAATTAGGAAGATTTATCATAATTCTTTGTATGAAAAGATGCTGTATTGATCAAACATTACTGTGTTTGTAAACAGAGCAGTTGAAGTTTTTAATTTAAACACAATAATTTAACTATGATTTTAAAATGTCACAAGCTGCAAAATAGTACTATTTTCATCCCTTGTGCAAATAAAATATGTGTTATCTTTATAGCCGTTTTCACAATTTTTCATTTAATTTACTACTTCTAATAATTAGAGAAAAAGGAATGTAATGGAATGTAAAAATGTCATTTGAGATCAAATATTTCATTTTATTTAAAAATTTAACATCTCTGCATTTCTTCAGCAGGTGTGAGATATCATGAGGCCCTGAGACACAGAGGAGCTGAAGCTTTCTGCAGTTGCCTTTAATGCTACTATAGCGCCCTCTAATGGTTATCTGTGTGAATATCAAGTGAGAACAAACTGGGTGGGATGCAAGGAAAGTCAGGAGCACTACTCCAACAAAGCAACTTTATTACCGTTTTGATATAACAAAAGTAAACTGTAATACAGATTCTTCATGTATGAAAAAGCTACATTTATCTCCTTGAATGTTGCATTTAAATGTGTGTGCAGAGTGTGTGCAAAGTTTGTTCCAGGTGTGATTTTCCAGCGCACCTTTCCAGCAGTGGAAAGTGAGGCCCTTTTGATACTGATGGTTCACTTTTACTCCTCTGGTCCACACAGGCCGAGCAGCACTTTCTGGTAGTCTCCCTTGGTGTGTTCCTGCAGAAAAGGAGCAGGTTAGAGGGGCTGCATGATGCATCAGTAATAGACCAGGGGCTGGCTCTATAATTCACTTACCATAATAGTCTTTTGCAGCGGCTGTCCGAAGTTGGTCTTGTATTCAGAACAGATCTTCTTCAGGTCCACCTCGCAGCGGGACACAATGATTCTGGTCACCATCTTCTCTTTGGCTCCTTTACTCTGAGCAGACAACCCAAGTCAGCACTTACTTAAGTTGTACATGCTCTAAACTTAACTACAGCAGCTGATGCAACGCTGTTGTAAGATTACTTCTGCCAACTTTGGATTCTGTGTTCCTGCAGCAAAATTGCACTTTCACTAGCAGATGTACTTCTTACATCTGTTCCAAAAAAAAAAGAAAAAAGTCTGGCCCTCAAAATAGCCACATTTCAACAAAAAGAAGGAGAACAGCACTGTAACTACCTTCATGGCTTCATTCAGTCTGTTGGCAAAGTACAGCTGTTTGTTTTCAAAGCACTGAACTGGAACAAAAGAAAAACAGGATAAATACCCACAATAACACATCTTGTATTTGACAGTTGATTTTCCTTTGGAATGTGACTCATAAAACGAAACTTGGCCTACAGGGTGGATATTTACTTCAGATAATGAATAAGTAGGGTCATTGTCAAAGTAACTATCTGTATTAATAATGTGAATTAGTGATAAAAGATATGTGTACCTAGCACCAGAAAGGACTTTTGCAAGTCTCCTTTAACTTCCTTTACAATGCTCTCCTGCATGTCGTAGGGGCTGTAACTCTTGTACCTCTGAAACACTAACAAGCAGAGAAAAACAATTAACTGATTGTATATTTTACAAATTATTAAGGAGAAACAAAAATCAACACTTATGTAACAAGGACACCAAAAGAAAACAGGGTGTCTTACCTTTTTGCAGGTGGGGTACGCTTCTCTCAGACATAATGGAGATCCAGGTCGCCACATCAGTTCCTTTCTTTACTCCAGCGTCATAGAGTGCCTGAGTTGAGTCAACAAAATACCAATAAACATGGCCATACTTTACACTTTGTGCCATAAGAGTGTCGCTACTCCTTTTAAATATGAAGGCAGCAAGATTAAGTATTATTATCCAAGTCTGCCAGGACACTATTACTATTTAGACAAAACTGCACAAAGTTTGACCAAATAATCCATGGTTTCCAAACTCATTTGGACATTTCAGTGACTTAGTTGTTTGGTGAAATGCAAACAGAACTCAAAACTTGCATGTTCAAGTATGACATTGGCAAAAATAAGACATGGTAATTACTTTAGTAATTAACTTGTGAAGTAAAAAAATATTTACATTTAAACAGCTTTTATATCAAATTCCAAACAAATGTTCTCAAACACACCAATGATTATAAGGATTATAATGGCCAGCAGGTCCCTGAGGTTTATTTCTTGATCAAGAACAATTAAACACATTCAATGTTGGAATCCTTTACATTTCAGAAACATAGAGTATATGAATTTGATGTAAAAATGATCATTTAAATTGATTTAATTGATATTCCACAGACAAAGTGAAAAAGGGCAACTTACTCTGGCATCTTCATCAATCTTTTCATAGTCTACAATAGCGGATGGCTCTGCTCTCTTGGTCTGCGAAGAAATAAGACAGGTCAGTTTCACCCGTATTGTGTTATATAAATCATAAAGACAGGACAAATCTCACCTGCACCAGAGCCAAGAGCAGCTTAGCAAAGTTCCCAGAGGTGTCACCTGCTACGTCTTTCTCCAGTTCCTTCTTGAACACTGTGGGAAATCATATTTTAGCTCTCTCTGCATAACTAGACTAATCACATAGTTGTTGGATTTCAGGTTCAAGAACATTTAAGACAGGACACAAAACTTCTGATATGTAGAGGGAGCCTAGGTTGTACAGCCTAATAGTGCACAGAAAGCAGACAGCACAACAACCTGTGGGTGAGACGTTATATATTACAATGTATTTCCAGCCCTTTATATGAAAGCCTGGGATGTTTTGGACTTACACTCCTTGTAGACCTTCTTGATCTCCACCAGCTCATCATTGCTGCGTGAGCACAAAATCTCAATCAGCGTTTCTTCATCTGTTCCTAAACCCTGAAAGAGACAGAAATCACTTTAAGATGTACAAATTAAAATTCAGGGTATAGCAAGAAGTTTTGTCATTTCTCCAGTAGAGGGCAGCGTAACCCTTCAATCGAATCCACTGATGTTGAGCACCGCCGATACAATCCGTGTCCTTTACCTTGATGGATCCTCTGATCTCTGAGGCGTCGTACTGGGTCGTGCTCTTCATCAGTCCAAGGATCACCGTTTCCAGAGAGCCAGACAGCGCTCCCTTCAGGGCTGAGATCATGTCCTAAAAATACAACAGTGTTACCTGACTGTACTAGATGTGTCCCTTTAACTGTTAAAGCCACCACCTAATCAGAGCTGTGAAGAATTCTCTGTCAAGGCCTCCTGTACCTTCTTCGCCCTCCTTTCATATGCAAAAGCGATGTCTCTCCTTTGGGAGTAGGTGCGCTTTGTTAGGATGTCAATGATGGTCTGTTCATCCACTCCTAATGTTAACATGAAAAAGACACATATTCATTAGAAGACATGCAGTTCAATCACTAAGTATGCTTACAGAAATAAGTTTTTTGGATTAAATGAAACAAGGACTGCACCACAGCTGACTCTGTGGGGTTTAAGAATGAAAAGGAGAGTTAGAAGGAATATGGTGTAAAAAACTATATTAGTTATGACTATATTAAATTTTGAGCAGTGAGACATTGCTGAGGCTTACTTAGCACTGTGGGCTAAAACTTTAAATGGTGAGGGCCTACAAATGCCTTATAGCAGATTTGGAGTCATTTGAACATATAATGTGTGTGGATTTAGCTTTAAGTAGTTTTAAAGTGTATTTTGAAGAATAAACATAAATATAAGAAGGCCTGGCTGCAAAGTTAGCTTTCTTTAACACATGACGCAGTCACAGGGTATTTTCCCCCTCATACCCTCATTAGCAAAGAAATCACTCCACACAGAGCATATTCTTCATTTATAACAAAATGGTGGGCTGTTGAAGAGTTTAGCAGTCAAGTCTGTTGCCAATAGCTCTCAGTCAGTGGCCAGAACAGAGCGCTGCCAGCACCGAGGCGCAGACTTGGAGGTGTTCCCAGCATGGTCAAAATATTTTAAGCCAGGATGCTGACTCACAAATACCAGCTACTCGTCTGTAGAGAGAAGTTGCAGAACCAAGCACTGATTTTTGTATTGTATCTTGCCTTTGGTTTTGATAGCAGTCTCTATTCTGGCAGCATCTCTGTCGGGGTCAAAGTCCACAGCAGGTACCACGGTGGGGTACGTTGGTTCGCAGGACTGAGGATCCAAAGCAAATTAGAGAGATCAAATTGATGCCATCTTAAAATATGCAGTGTATTTAGTGTATATAATGTACTGTAGGAGTTTTCATCATAAAAGTAAAAAAAAAAAGTATGACATTACCCCAATGTTGAGAGACAGCTGTCCCAGAAACTCTGATACCATAGCCATTTTGACTGTCCTGGAAAAGGTGACGAAATTGTCAACACTATACAATGTTGTAAACAAATCTCACTGTATCACTGACTTGTCTGAGCTGAACCACACAAGGGGTCATGTTTGTTTGGCCTCAAGATATAATCACATGAACCACCAAGTAAAGAGGCAGAGGAATGTCATTCATTTAAGTTGCTGCTTTTGGTACAGCTGAGTCACACAAATCACTGCAGGAGACTTTTTCCATTTTTATCAATAGTTATTTCTTTGTTTTCGCTGCTTCGCCATATTCACATTCAGAGTAGTTTCTAGTAAAATGGTAAGATACTCATGACAACCCACTGACTCTTTCAAATCCTTGTTCTGTCCAACACACATCCTTAACAGCAACCCCAAGGAGACACACCCTGGAAAAAGTGCTACTGTACTCTGGCATGACAACTGAGTACATTCACATGCACACAAGAAAACAGGTTAGAGCTCTGGAGAGCGACGGGAATTCATTCACACTTAACCAAAACTCAAGAAAAGGAACAAAACATGTTTACACAAACTGAATGGAAACTGTGTGGAAATCATTTGTCATGACTCATGACTGCAGGTTGAAAAATTCCCTTAAACATTCCTGCAGTGTAAAGTTCATCTCAATTACACATTCAGTTAGTCCACATTTAAATGTAAAATGACACTGAACTTACCTAAACTGTGAAAGTTGAGATGATGCAGAGATTTGTCCAGGCGATGTTAAAGCAGAAAGGGTGTGGAGTTTAAACTTTTCTGAAAGGCTTCCCCTTTTCACCTCCCTTGACTCAGACTCCCTCCCCTTTCCATGCACTCATGACTCCACCCTATCCCACAAGAAGCCACTGGAAGCTTTAAAACTTTGTTTTCCCCCCAACACACACTATTAAAAGTCACTGGAGCTTTCTGCCTTCAGGAGATTTTCAAGGTGATGTCTAATCTTGACTTCACACGGTCCAGACAGTAAACCCTTACAAACGTGTGCATTACGGACAATAACAGTACTCCCGTATGAATACTTTGAACAAGTTTTATTGTTTCTGTTTTCACAAAACATTACAATTGACAAAATATACAAAAATATCTCAGAACAAAATAAAAATAAAGTGCTTCAGCATTCGCATTTATATTTAAGGTCATAATGTTTTTCCAGTATGGAATCATAGACATTGTCAGTGGTTTCCTTTCCTTTCCTTTCCTCTCCTCAGCAGTACAGATTCAGCTCCTCTTCTGACTCCCCTAATCTATGATATGAAATGATATGAAATGATATGAACAGCATAATATTAAATCCTTTGACAGAGGTTTTTAAATGGACTTCTGAACTAGCTTCTTAATATACTTGTTACGCCTGGCCGCACGTTTCTTTTGGTTTTTCTTCGTGTTGCCTCCTGCATTTGAGTTCTTCTTTGGCTGCCCAGCTCCCTGGTTGTTGGACTGTGATGACCCATCTTTCGCTGTCTGGTAAGATAAAAGGAAGGTAAAAAGGTTGCACCTTTGAATAACTGGGCCTAAATTCAAGAAGCATTATACATTATACCCTTAAACAATGTTTTTATTTGTCATTCTCAGGGAGTACACACATAAGTGGTACATGTTGACAATACAAATGCCCAGTTGAAAACTTGTTTTATTGGGTGTTGTTTTCTTTTGCTGTTTAACAAGTTTGTCTTTGCCATGTGGAATTTTAGACAGGCATCCAATGAATGTCTCAGGGTCTACAGTGTAGACTCTGCACCAATAAACCCTGCTGAGCTGTAGCTGATATTGCTATGCTCTCTATTGTCCCTGTTGTTAGTTTTGGGCTTGTGCAGGCAAACTATGCAGTGGTGTGCTGGTTCAGCCTGTCTGATAAGAAAACGGCCGAGGGCTTTGCACTCACAACTTAGTGGGAGACTGCATTTAATTTATCTTGGCTTTTTTTTAGAGAATCCCTGTTTGTGTGTCTAATAAAGGGTGTAGACTTCCATTAACCAATAAACACTTCCTAATAGTTCCAACAACCTTTCACCTCATTGCTGTTTTTTTGTCCGGCCGTAACCTCCATTGCCATTATACTTTTTTTCACAGTTCCATCTATCAACAGTAACTATGGTGACATAAATCAAGTACACACCTTTCCGAAGGGTTTCAGTGGGAAGGTGCAGGGGACACGGCCGTGTTTCTGGTGGAAGGGCAGGACGACACCTGGATCAACAGGTATCCAGGGCACGAGGCCGGAGGCCGGGGGCTGTGGGACGGAGCTGTGGACTTGCTGCAGGTTGTGTGCCCCCCGACTCACTTTCCCATTAGCCGCTTTTAATAAGGTCACAAATGGTTCCCCTGCCTTGTGCGCAATCAGGTACCGTCCTTCCTCTAACCTACAAAATCAAATGAAGTCATTGAGGGTGTGTTCAAGTCAAAACTCACACCTATACACGCTGTAGCATTCTGAGGGATTTCGTGTTTCTTGCCAAATGACTGGAATGAAGGTGAACAAGCAGAAGGTGACACATCTATTGTGCGTCGTTGAGTAATCGATTGTGTAAACCTCCAACACAAACATGACGAAAGACTAATGTCATGTTTTTAGGCCTGAGGCTGTCAGACCTGACTGCACAATAATTTCATCATCTCAAACTGAGCGTGACGACAGATGTGCACAGACAACTCATCTGCAGATGTTGTCCAACTAAACAATAGGAGTTAAGGCAAAGACCCAACCCTTCTCAAAGTTTGGACTGTACATTCAATTAAACCACATTCATCTCTACATAAATGAACTTTCACAGTTTTTACATATTAAATAAGTGCTCGCATTAGGACCAATGCATTAAAAATTATGAACAGTCTTACAAGATAATATATTCGCAAAATGAGGGTGGGAGAGCTCAGCACTAATAATCGACAAACACAACTAAGATAATCAATGTCCTCAACAACTTACCCAGTTAGCTTTTTCAGTAGGTGGTGCAGTATATTCAGTGACTTGGACAGCCTGTGGGTGGAAAAGAGATATCACTCAGTTACAGCATGTCTACTGTGGCAGGGATCTAAATTTCAACACAAACTCGGCTGACAAAACCAGAGGCGATGATAGCTAGCATTGACGAAAAGGCGTGGCTTATTGATAAACTGACTGAATCTCAAGATGACAACCTCTTAAAGTAACATAATCGCACGGGGGTGATCAGATTAATCCTAATCATCTGCACACATCTGTTGTAACGACACTCACTTAAACCCACAGGAGACGTTCTGTTTCCAGTCGTCGGGCAGCTTTCTCAGCAGAGCTACTTTTGATGTGTGAGCATTGATGTGAGCTACAGAGACAGAGAGGGAGGGTGAGAGATACACTGAGAAAAGAACAAGAGCTAATGAGCGCGTGCATCAAGAGCTTCACTTCACCATCAATGCCATTCCTAGTGCTTACAAAGTAATTAGTCTGTGATGATTTGCTAGTGTTGTTACAAGCTTGAGTGGGTGGTAAGAAATGCTTGTTGGTCCTGTCTCCTTTTCCTGCCTCCCACTCCAGCTTGTACTGTCTGCTTAGTTCAATAGTGCCTTCTTTCAATTATGGACTGTTTTAGAGCCTGTAACCACAGCCATAAATACACAATTGGGGAATACCACATGATAAACCACATGAACTACGAACCACTAAACAAACAAGGAAGTCTCTTATCAGCTGTGCCTGTTGCATAATGCCATTAAGTGGGATATTCTATATTGTTTCATAAAGCATGACTGTAATCACTGTTTTAGACTGTATGATCTGACTCTTTAAACTGAAACATTCCCTTTTAAAAAAATCTAGGGTCTCAGATGCCTGATACAGGATTATATCCACTTTTTGCCAAAGCTATTAATAGCAGTGAAGTGATTAGAAGGAATCAGTATACAAGATTGTTGTACTGACAGTATCGCTGATGATACTGCCCAGTATGTCAACTATGCAAACAGACAGGAGAGGGGTATAATTTGGAGACTGTTTTTTTGCCAAAGGTCTACATTAGACAGAAAAGAATTCATTGTGCTGGGTAGATGATGACGTAAATTCCCACCCACCGCCTACACAAGTCGATAAATCAATGAACCTAGTACAGAAAAAGGATGGGGTCTTTCCCTGAATCTTGAGCTACAGGTAAGCAGCACATGGAAGTCGACATCATGCATTAAGGGAATTTAACTGAAGTACAAAACAGCATTTAGCTGAGCTCTGCACACTGCATCCTTTGTAATTCCCCACAATCAAGTGTGGCTGTAGTTATGGCAACAAAGTAAACTTAATCACTACACAGTCACAGCAGGATGGTGAGTCATCTAAAGACTATTCCATTGGTTTGTGGGAGGTTCTGCCATGTGGACTCTACTCAACCCTGTGAGGGAAGGGGAAGAGAAAATTCTTTTTTTTTAAATCCACATAAATGTTACTTTGGCTATTTTCTGGGCAATTATGTTGAAAAATGAAAGACTAGAGGGAAACTCCACGTTACACTGAAACTGAGAGCAAGTTGGGATTATTTCTGTCTTGATTTTCACTGAATTTAGAAAGAACAGGATTGCAGGTTTTACCTATATAGGATACAGTGCTGGAGTGGAGCAGTGTCTCAGTCCACAGCTGGCAAGCCTCACTGCTGCTTAGACATTCAACACCATAACTCAGTTGGTACTCCAGCTTGGGTAAGACATGTACTGGCACATACTATTGGGTCAAAAAACAAAGGACAGAAATAAGGCTGTTGCATACACTAATTTTATATTTTCATATGTGAAATGAAACTATAAAATTCAGGAGAATGTGTATAGACTAACAAGTATACCTGATTTTTGCTGTTGCCAACTTTTCTGGTATGGGTCAGTGAGACAGAGCTGCGCACCATGAGCAGCAGATCTTGCAGACTGTAGAGCTTGTAGAGCAGGTTGCCTTCCTCTGGAGCCTCGTAATTCTGTTCATCTTCCGCACCAGCCTGCAGGTCTTGTGACAGTATTTCTGTGGGGTGGGGGGGGCAATAACGTACTGTATGTTAATCAAGTACATAGACACAACTTAAATCCACAGAATGAAATGAAATTAATCAATTTGACACTAACTTTTGTGCTCTGTAGTAGTAATGTTCACCACTGGTGGAGATTCATGAGGAGCAGCGCAGGTCTCTCCATCCTGGTTCTGGTTTCTCTCTAAATATGAGGACACACAGGGCTTAACCAGAGACACTGGATGGGAGTGAATTGATGGTCCCGCACATCGGGTGGGTGAGTTGGTCTCCTGGGATATGGTGGAGCATTTGGCCATGTCATTGGCAGAGTTGAACATGGCTGTCTGCATGGCCAGGATCTCCCCAAGCTGGTCGCCAGATACCTTTGCTCTTTTGGACTGTCGCCTCGGCCTTGTAACTTTTTGAGGGGAAGACGACTCTGAATTTACTGGTACAGATTCAGAGACGGGGGTAATTGGGGGGTCTGCAGAGCTTGGCGTGGTCTTAGGCTTAGGTTGTGTTGTAGGTGTTGCAGCTGGAGACACAGAGTCATCAATGACCAGCTTCTCATCATCCGAGTCTCCTGTAAAAGCTCGGTCTTCATCACTTTCCTGACCAGAGTCTGGTCTCGTTTGTTCAGTTTTTGGTACATCGGCCTCACACACAACTGGCTGAACTGTCTCCTGCGTTATGGTATCATCCATATCTGTCAACGAAGTGTTCATCTCTTCTTGTGAACTGCTGCTTTTAGTCCTTTTAGACCTTTTAGTTTTACTTAAAGGCGGGCAAATTGTATTTTTTTTACTTTTGACAGACGCATCCTGCTCCTGTATCTTCTGCATCCTGGGGGTTTTAAAGGGTGTCGTCTCTCCGAATGTCTCCAGGTCAGTGAGGTCCACCTCAAAGTCAAGACCGTTGCTTTCAAAAGACACTAAATTTCTCTGTGAGCTCTCCTGATTTAGAGACAGAAAACAAAGAATTATTGTTCTGATGAAATAAGACCACGTACATGATACCACATATAGGACTAAGACTATTTGTGTGTCAACATACCGGCGAGAGTTGCTTCTCATTTGCAGGAAGCTCTGTCATTAAATGGAACACATTTTTACTTCCATTCTTCTTGATGGAAAGCTTCAAACTCTCCTCATGGTAGACGTGACTCCTCTCTCTCACTGTCATTTCAGTCTTTAGAAGGGGTGAGTCTATGTACACAGTCTTCTTCTGACTACTGCCTGTAAGAAAGACAATATGAATTATATATGAAATAAAGGATGGATGAAACAGTGCCACCATGAGGCCATTTAATGTTAATACACGCTGTGACTTGTCTCAGATTTTGTCACTGCTACTTATTGTATTTCTTTCACAAACATGATTAAAAATGTCTCAAGCCTCAAAAACAGAATCAGACGACTATCTTGCAAAATCTTGTGAAACCTTTTTTTAAATTTATTTATTTACAGTTCATGTAATAACCTTATGATGTCATATGTATAGATTCTTATATTCTAAAATTTCATGCACTTTTTCATTGCTATTTAGCTAAAACCACATGGGTACATTTTTATTGTTGCTCTGAAAATTCAAAATCGCTTATTGAGAAGAAATGTAAAATTCTAAAATTAAAAAAGAACCCAATAACATTAAACTCTAGCACATACGTGGTGCATTTAAACATGTTTTCTGTAGTTTGTTGTTGTTGTCAAGATGTAGGTTACTGTACATTATTCAGAACACACAGATTTATTCTAGCTTTAATAGGATAAAATAGGATGATTATTTGGGGGTATTTTTGCCATGATTTGATAGCTGAAAGTGAACAGCAACACAAAAAGGAGATAGGAAAAAAAAAGAGAGAGGGGGAACTGGCATGTATTGCTCTTATGTATTTTTACCCATTGGAAGCAAAGTCTAAATTGACCCTAATTAAACTAACTTCCGCCATAACAGCCTGAGTGACCGAACGATGATGCTGTACCTTTTCCTGGGTTTAATTTTACCCAAACAGGCAGTTCCCATTGCTCTCCAAAGTCAGGGCCATGGTTGTCTAGCAGCCTGACCAGGGCATCTCGAGTCAGACACACGTGAGGCTCGTAACGAGCACACAGATTCTCTGCATTACTATCACTGCTGATTGTCTGTAGAGAAAAACAAGACTAGGTCACACTACCGGTAACTACACAACTGTCTACAATTAACTGGACTTCGACAGTACTGTGTGTGAAGTGGCGTCTTTCAGAAACTCAATTAGCACTGGTTCTGCTGAGCAAGACATGAACACCCTCTGGTGTCTTTTGTGAAAACTGCAAGAGCTGAAATGGAGTTAACAATAGACCTGCGGTCATGAATCCCATTCTAGCAGTAAAACATCTTTGTGACTTACTTTATTGGAGTAATTAAAAAAGCGAGACAATTGCTTACAGCGTGCATGTCCTTAGCTTTTTTAGCTGGAGGATTCTCTGATGAAACACTCTGATAATCCGATGCAAGCTGTGCATCAGCAGGCACTATCTTGTGGTCCGTAATATCCACATTGCCCTGGAGAAATAAAGGGTACAAATATGGAAATAGGGGAAGTGAATCAACACCAAAAGGCTGATTCTGCAATTCAACACTTCAAGTGTAAAGGTTGAATAGAAAACTGGACAATGACATTTATGAACAATTTAAGTATATGAAGCGGTAAACCTACACGTCTGGGACTGGAACAGCTCCTTCAAAAGTACATTACCATAATTAGCAGCTGTTTTTCAAAGGTCAGCGTCAGCCCTGGGTCGAATGTTCCCCCTGTCAAACTAGTCATCTCGTGGATCTGGTAGAGCTGAGGAAATGTCTTAATGCACTCCAAACAGCCCCTGAAGAAGTCCTGAAAAACAAATTAGGGATCTCTGTTTTAACACTTATGAACATACTCACAGAGCTGATGACAGGTCAAATCCTTGTAGCATCAGTACCTCTGAATATTGCATAGCTCCCTGTGATATGAAGTTGTAGTCGTCGGCACATATTTTGGCCACACTTTGCAGGTATCTCATGAACTGCATCACTTCATCGTTCACTTGAGCCCTTAATCTCTGAAATATTAAGAGCGGATTATTTGAAGAAGCCACGTAAGAAGGACTGGCAGGATTAAAATACCACGAAGGAGAGAATGTTGGTACCTGTGGAGGATCCCTTGTTTTCTTACTCATCAAAAAGCCAAGATATGTCTTCTGCTCTTTGCTGGACAGGCTGGACATACAGGGGAAGGGCAGTCTGGGTTCAGGATAAGCAGCATCCGCCTTATTCTCAACCTGCTTGAGCTTCGCTCTTGATTTTTCGGTGTCCTTACACTTTTCCGCACCTTCCGCAGCATCGTCTGCACACGGATCATCACTATCACAGCTGTCCCAACAGGACTCTTTCTTGCTGATGCAACTGTTGTCTTTAAACTCTGCTGCTTCTTCCGTGGAAGGAGAGCAGGAGGCTTTTGCAGCCCCAACATCACACTCCCGTTTTATGTTGGCATCCTCTACAGGACTTGGGGAAGTAGAAAGAAATTGAGGGAAAAAGACAAGCCAGTTAAACACTAGTTAGCTTTTAAAAACACAATAAAAATGCACCTGAGCTGATGTATTACTTAATATGTTAATTTATTGACATACCTTTGGAGAAAGGCCCACAGTTCTCTGACATTAGGTGCAAAAGAATATTTGTCATAGAGATCCTTGGTAAAGAAAGGAGCCTCAGGGACTGGAGGGTCTTCCCTTGAATTAAAAGGAGAAATATACGATATTAAAGGGCCAGTGTTGTACCCAAACATTCAACTGTTTCTGCGCTACCCTGCTTTTGTACTGGGACAGACTGACATTTCTTTTGACCTGTAAGATAGAAGAACTTAACTGGTAGCTGTTGTACAGTAATAACACTATAAATTACCATTACTCTATGTAGTAGAAGACTCAGGAGTGGCAGCATTTTTTTTCTTTTTTTCCAAAATATACCATCACTGAGTTAAAGTCTATGTAAAAGCAATGAGTTTGACATGAAATGAATCCTCAGAAGTCGGCAACTTCATTTCAAAGGTTTACTGTAAAAGAAAGAAAAAGAAAAAAGTTACAAAGTCCATTCATTATTTCTCGGTCTTGTCTCAAGTGGACTCAGAAAACTAATTAATTCCAACTGAGAGACCATTGACCATGATCTCATCAATAGAAAGAGCATCTCAAACTTTTTAGCTACTACAACATTAAAATTAGCAACAACATTTATTCAATATTCAATTTTCCAAAAGACATAATATCACCCAAAAATAATAATATCACCCAGTAGTAAAGAATTTCAAAGTGTTAAATAATGTTATATTACATTATATGACAACATATATCCTGCATCTTATTTAAAGGTATTAATGTTTACCCCTTTACTCAGGGCTCAACAATAAGGGTTGCCTGATTGCCCGGGGCAAGTAAAATGCCATGTCGGGCTAGTAAATCTAGCAACTTACTTGCCCGATCGGGCAAGTGCTAAAAAAAAGAATTAAACACATCGATTTTTCCGGAGCTGATGATAGAAGTAGCTAAGAGTGAGCCATCTAGCTTCCTTCTCATCTCTGTTGACAGTTACATATGTGCAGTACCGATTGGACACCCACGAGAAAATAGTGGTGGGTAAAGACAAAGTTTATGAGCTGAAGCGCATCTGCTATAGCCTGTACTTTCACTCACTCACTCACAGAGTCTATCTATGGGGAGAAGGAGTCATACCATTTTCGATATGCAGGAATGTCTGTTGCTTCACATCTATGACACACTGTGTCCTTGTTCTTATTCATTTACTTAAAGATTAAACATGACAATTAAGTTTAGTCTTTTTTGTTGTTTGATAACCACTAATAAATAAAACTATTTGTACAGGGGCAAGTAAAAGTTGACTTCGGGCAAGCAGACTTCTGACCCAAAAAACCCCCATTAACGTTGAACCCTGTTACTGAGCAAACACATATTAAGTGTCAAGCATGACACTGATTTTATACTGGATGAGCACCAAGCAAGCAAATAGGGAGGCATATAAGCACCAATAAATCTATATTTTGGTGCTAAAATTGTGATCAATATTGTATTTGTATCCAGCTGACACAATCAAAATGTGTCATGCATGTTTGTTGCTGCTGTTTTATCTAAATGAAATATATTATATACACATTCTTTGTGATAATGGCAAGTGTGTTATATTTGTAAAAAACAAACAAACATGTGACTATAACCCTGTTTTAAGTAATGTTACTATCAAATTAACTTCACAGCTAGATAGCACGACTCATTTAAACGCTTTCATACTGATGGATGTGACAATGGAGCAACTTAACTAGGCTCATAGAATAAAGTCAATACAGTCCACTTCTAATTACCTGAACACAACGCTAACATCTGTCTGGTGTCACACAGTATCAAGTCAAGCACAAAAAAAAACTACATACAACTTCCTGTTTCCGCCTTCAAAATACAGGCTAACGTTATCGTAACGTCGTTATGATTCATAACATTTTAGCCTTAAATCACGGTCCCATAACTTATAGCTAAACATGATAGCGTCTTGAAGAGAGAACACATAAGTTACGATGCCAGTGTTTATATTACACTGGAAAAATAAACATAAATGCAATGCCCAATAAAATTTAATTTAATTGTTGTCAACATTAGCAGTAAAGTTATTGTTGAACTAGTCCGAATGTTTATAGTTATATGGTTTGGCTAAAACATGATATAAAAACGGTTAAAAAAAATAACGCTAAACATTTCGTTTGACTTTTTTTTGATAACTTCCTGTGTCATTAAACTGGCTTGACAGTCAGCTAACGCTAAAGTTAGCCTCATGCAGTCCTCTCATTTAGTCTTCCCCGGTACAAACTCGTGTTTTGAATATGACAGCAAACATTAACGATTAATAGCTACAAAACAGTAACACAACGGTAAGTTAATAACTGTCCGGTTAAGCGCACTTAATATACAAGTAGCTAACGTTTGGTTAGCATAGCTAGGTTAGCTGCCAGTCACAACACAACTCTCGTGCGTAGTACGCTAACTAGCTTGCTAGCTAACATTAGCTAGCCCAAAGTTAATTAGGTTAGTTAGTTGAATTGCCTTAATTGTCACAAAATCTACCACCGTGACATTCTGCAAACATTTGAAGTGAAAATACTACTTACCATACCAGCTCCATTATTGTCAGTACCTGGCGATCCACAGCATTGAAGCTACTGTAAATATGTCAGTTAGCGTTAGCCAGCTAACAAATGTTTGACAGACTCTTCGTCTGGTGAAATTATGTCGACATTAAAGCCCTCTGTGTGCATTACTGCCCCCTCCGGACAGTAACTGTAGTTGATCTGCCTATTCACTGTGACAGGTCCATGAAACAAGAAAATCTTTCTTGGCAGCTTGACTTTGGTGCTCAATAACCGTCCTCCAGCCAAGTTACTCACATCTCTTTGTGTTTACCCCAACACCATCTGACTCTGCAGGCCACAATATCTTCCTGTTGTCTGTTTGAAATTATTCTCTTAATTCAAAGTTATGGGAGACCCTTGTCCAGCATAGGGGGAAAGAAAAATACTGTATTCTCCTGACCACTAAATAAACAATTCCCTTATTGCTGTGGCTGAAGGACACCAAGACATAAATTCTTATTATTGCCCAAGGAAGCTTAACTGCCCATTTTTTGCGGTGTGAATTAAAATAATCCCAAATACCCTCCTTAGTTGCACCCTGTGGGTCTTTAAATCTGAGTAAATCTGGAGATGTGATTCCCAGCTCCAGTGCAGAAGCTTTACCTGGATCTCTTGCATTTTTCACCCTCAATGATGCTCATATCCATATCTAGCTCAGGCGTTAACCTTAGGGAACATGCACCATTGTTTTGGTGAGTTCTGTTAAAATATAACGCTCCAGAAACAATAGCATTATGAGCACTATCTGGACACAAATAGTCAAAACCTCCTATTGGTCTAAAATGGAAAGAATCCTTTTTCCTTTGCATTAGGCTACTGATGAAATTTGCTTTGCAAATCTTTTAAGAAGCTGACATTGATGGGAGAAATAATTCAAAATTCATCCAAATTATTCCACAACTTTATCACATTGCAGTTCATAGCACTTCATCACAATGGCCAGGATATTACATTGGAAAATGAGATGAAACATTAATATTCCCTGCAGGGAAATTGAGTCATTTATTAAAATAATAGACCTTTTTTTCCCCAGAAAAGCTCAGAAACTACAGAACTACAACCAGTTACTAAGAATTTGCCATAAATTGAGAAAAATGCTGAGTGTGATCTTTCAGAGAGATTCTCTACATTTCTAATCAGCTTCAGATGTAAAATGTTTAAGTTACCACAGATTTCTTTCATAATTCTCTGATTGGATGGAATTGCTCATGGTCACATATTTTAATTATATTGTTCAATACCATAAATGGTTGATTGACTGGGGTTCTGTTTTGAGGGAAATATTTTTGATTTTTTAAAACATATTTTGACTGATGGATCTTGTAATAACATTGATTTCTGAACTGCAATTTGACATAAGATATGACCACTACAATTAAGTTCTAATATTACTTACTTAATGTGTATATGGCCAGAGATATATTTACACTGTTATAATACGTCTTAGATAAAAATGTCTTGGATTCTTACGTCTTATTAACCATTGTTTTAGTATGTGGTTAAAATGGTCATACCTTTATTTATTTATTTAAACTTTTTACAGTTACAGACAGAGCACATGACATTGATAGATATTTCTGTACATGTGCCAGTTTAGCCATGTTGGGTAATTTTCAACTGCAGTCCCTGGACAGGTGTAATGATTTTGTTCAGATTTCCATTGCCAGTTGCACAGATTTATATGTGGGTATTATATAACTACAGAACTAATTGAATGTTCATCGAATTTGGAGAATAGTTTCTAGTGGAATGAGGCTATCACCTCTGATTAAATATTGAAACACTAATTAGGACGGTTAGGCCTGATAAAATGATTGTGAATCAAAAATACACAATTTGATTAATTTCGTTAAAAAGAGAGCGAGCTAGAGAGAGAGAGCAGACAACAGAGACAGATAAACAGTCAGGAAATAAAAGCCCATTACAAGCGGTAAATTTTATTATGGGATAACAGCACATAAAGCACATCTAAAATCGATGTGTCCAATGCACTTTTAATAAAGGTAATATTAAAGGTACAGTTTCTAAGTACAATATAACAACATTCATATTAGAATGAAAAGTATTTAAAAGACAACATTAAATTTCTTATTTTTCTTTACAGCTGTATTTACAAAATGAATCAAAATACTTATTTTCATATTTAAGAATCAGACAAGAAGGAGCAAAACTACGTTTGTGAATAGACTACCTGCTAAAGAGAGTTCAAAAGAGCTGGATAAAAAGGTACATGATCATCTGTCCCCATTTTAACATCAGTAGCAAACGTGTGACTTAGAAATTTGTGACAACCACACACTAGTTTCGGCTTTCCCATAATTTGTACTGCTTTTGCATGGAAAAAAGAATCCACCCACCCTTCATGTTAAGTTACCCCAACCGACTGAGCGTACATTGAACACAGAACATTAAAGAAATCCAGATGTGTTGTATGCCTCTTTTACAAACACATACAAATACTTGATATACAATGCATTAGTAAATCTTATGTTCTCGGTGAAATAAAAAAAAAAGTTGATATAAAACAAACAGAAACTAAAGAAATGTGGATTGCCTGTTAGTTTTTGCCTAATCAAATATAAAAAAAAACAATGTGCAGGTGAACTTTTGTGTAATATTATCTGCAAGCATTTATTTGACCATTCAGGATCAACACGAAACAAACTTCCCAGTTGTGTTTCTCAAATAAGGTGAGGGGTGACATGTACACTCTAAACGGACCGTCTGTACATTGAATTCCTTGAACATAGCGCATCAACCCAAGTGAAAATGATTAACATCACATAAAGAAAGAGTCTGAAAAAACATTTGAAGCATGTGAGAGTGAGAATTCATCCTCATGTACAAAATACATTGTCACTTCAGTACACGTCTGGAAAACCACAAAAAAAAAAGAAAAGACAATCAAAACCATGTATGCATCTTGTTACACCGAGAGGCACTCAGTGTGATACGTTGTGTATTATTGCAAGCATATTCTCACTGATATTTGCTACAGAGTGGAGAGAAAAGGTCAACTTTGTCCTCAAATGGCAATTCTTTCATGTACATTTGTAACACTTCATGTGGTGCAAAAAGGTTTATGCCACTGGTCTGAAGAAACCACTTTCAGGATAGTCTAAAATGGGGAATAACAAAAGCATATCGAGGCTCTGTTTAATAAAATCCAAAGCACCACTTCCCTGCATCAGGTGAAGAACTATGCAGACACAAGAGAGGTAAATATTTAGTATCTTAAAACCTGACAAACTATAGCCTCAGTGAGTGGTTTTTACAATCAGACAAAGAAAAAAAAAACACAATACTGCTGTTTCAGTTTGAATATTATCATTTTTCCACAAACCAGAAAAGCAACCTTAAATAGCTTGTTAATTAGCAGATACTAGCTTTGCTATAAGTCAGAAGGAAATAAGTGCCTTATCCCAAGACTAGCACACTGATACAGGTACTGGCTGGGTAATTTTACCACTATCATTTTCATTATCATTATTATTTATCGAGTCCTAATATCAATAATACATTAATATGCAATGAAATGAATAGACTAATAGGGCGGCCAGGCTTAGGAATCAATACTTTGTTCACAAAATTAACTTACCTAGCACCACACATTAGGGCAACACAAAATAAATGTCAGCACACCCTATCTCTATCAAACTAATCCTAAAGGAGGGAAGCAAACTAGAAACAGAGTTATCGTACAATATGGTGTAATTGATAAACAGATAAATATTTCCACTGGGTAGGCCTTAGTAGCAGTATTTTCCTCTTACCTATACAGACAGAAATTACAAAGCTACCTTTATACATGTGATCAATAATAACATTAAATATGGTGAATAAACAGCCGAGAATGAGGGAGAGAGAGAAAGAGAGAGAAAATAAGATATACAGCATACAGGCCATGTCAAGTTCTTAGTTCTCCACCTGGGAACAGAACTGGTCAAATATACAGATGAAACATAAAAACATCCACGAAATCAACACAAAGTAAAACAAAACCAAAAAAGTGATAAATAAGAGGTGTATTTACATGCAGATGTTCAAAGACTATTATGCACAAAAAGAATCAAAAATAATACACAGACATATATTATTGCTTGACATTCGATTATGGCTAAAAGTTGCTTTTCATTTTTTTTTTTTTAAACTATATTCTTAAACGTATTTTTAATCATAAATCCTTATCATCAGCTGTGCTTTGGAAAAATGAGTTCTGTTAAAATGTGACGACCGACTCGTAATTCTGGGTAACACACCGACACTCCAGCACAACTTAAAGCGTGACATAACTCTCATCTTCACAATTTATGGTCAAGAAGACTCATTTTCGCAATTTACAGTCCGGAATTCACTTTCAATTCATTTCAGCTCAGGCCGTGGCCGCGCTGTCCCAACCGATAGCGAGTTTTCACTGTGAAGCTGGTCAATGTCGCCTCACAGCATTCTGCAGACCTATGAATTGTTGAAGGCATTATGTCATGCTTTTTAAAACCTACACCTATTATGGATGGATCAAGCTCAGCATTTCCAAAACCTTTCTCTTTTTTTCTTAAAAAAAGAAAGTCCAAAATAAAATCAAGACCACCTCGTTCCACATAACCCTGTTCCTCTGTAATTATTAAAGCCTTGTCTGGGGTTTATTTTATTCACACACTGTGAGAACAAACACATACATACACACACACGCACGCACACGCGCACACACACACACTATTGCTTTTTACAAACAGACAACAGAGCAGAGACAGAAGGACCAGCACATTTTACTGAATACTATACACTGATTGAATAGCACACTTAGCATTGATCCCTTACTTAAATCGGGATATCTCAAGTGAGAATATACAGAAGGACATCACTTTACAGGCCCGTGAGAAGGCGCAGTTTATAGTTAGACACAAGTATCCACGTGTTTGATGACCATTCTCTGCTGTCCTGCCGACCATACCAGTACATAAGAAGATGAAAACAGAGTGATGGGGCTTTATTACTTTTTGTTCTTGATGGAAAGTAAATGTTATCAGTTTGAGTCAGCTGAATGAGTAAAGTCAATTCAAAAAGGACGATGACTGCACTGTGGAGACCCGTAATTGTAACACAAGGCATATTGCTTGTTTTATATTGTAAAAGACATTACATGCCACTCAACCATTTAGACTTGGATGAAAAACAAATCTGCACTTTATGAGAGAAGAATCGCTTTTTTTGGTGCTAGACCTTCTCTGATCATATTTGAGAAAATATTGAATTGTTTTTTTTACGTGACCATCAAGCAATATCACAACAGCTTAAGAAAACGGAATCATTTTTTTAAGAAACAAACCAATTTTTTTTTTCAAATAAATAACAGGAAATCAGCCAAATCTCCATCTCTTAATCATTTTCTGAACAGTAAGTGCTGTAACTGCGTGTTCAGTGTGCTGTGCCACCTCCTCTTATCAACTGAGTGCGATGAAGAGATTTTAAAGACTTCACAAATTCACAAAAGAGCTAATCAAATGCTCTGCAACTGTCCAGAGGAAAGCGAGCTGCTTCTTCGGTCTACCTGTTACCTCCCTGAGCGTTCACACCTCATCCTCGTCGCTGCTCTTGCCGGGCCACTGGGCCTCTCAACCTGGATTGTCTAGCAGTGTTCCAGACTGGGTTTCTTTTGCTGGGAGACTGAGGTTTACTAGTCGTAGAGGGCTTGTGCATATCCAAAATAGCATTGGATCATAACAGAGATTATTACTTCGGTACAGCATATCTACTACAACCCAAACACAACAGATTTAGTATTGCATAAGAATATTTGGTTTTTCTAACAAAGAGGGTTATCATTTTTAAAGACCCTGATGACACCATTTGAAACCAAAACAATTTTTTTTGTGTGTGTGACAGGAATATGCTGTGTACTGATAAAACTGCGGTTTGTAAAAGTGATGGGGGTTTGTTGTTCTTACAAATGAGATGACCGCAAGGGCGCAGTGGCTGAGGGCCCCTTAAGGACATCAATAATGTGAAATTCTGAACCACTCACTGATGAATATTCAAATGTTAATCTCAACCACTTCTCATGGAACATCCCTGACAAAAAAAAACAAAACGTAAACTAAACCTAATGAGTACAAACAAATGTCCTCTCAAAACAGAAAGCGCAAAAGAAACTCTTCCCTGAGGGGTGACAGCACAAGGCATTAACGCCTCGTACAAATTGCACGGCAGAGGAATGATAGTGTGCAAACAGAAAACAAAAGACAAACAACTGGATTCTATGTTACGGTTGGTGACAGATGTATTAACATGCTTTGTTGGGTTTCTAAAGGGATATCACTTTTTTTTTTTACTTCTTTTTCTTCTTTTTTTTTTGCTCTTTTTTAAAAGATATTTCTAGAAGCCGCTACTGAGATTGCTGGAATGTCTTAGGAATCCATTCTACATTATAGACGAGTAGACTGGAAAGCGGAAGCAACGACTACTGTTTGGCACATCCAGGGTTTTTTCTACCACTTGACTACCACACTGACAAGAAAGACACACTCAACGAAACAGAAACACAACAACAAAGCATTCTGAAAATAGCACTTGTCCTACCATTTTTATGTTTCTCCCCTAATCATACAAACAACAGCTAGTCTAATTATTGCGGGAATATAGTTAAGTGCTACCTGACATCTTTTTCTCTCCCTTGCTCTCTTTCATGAGTTTATTAACCAAAACATGTTACAAAAATAGAAGCTTTACTACCAGACAAGGCTTTGAATATTCACTTTCCCTTCACTGTTCCCTCTGTGTCCTGTTGTGGCGTTGCTGGGCTGAGGCTGTGGCGAGAAGGCAGATAAAGTCACTCAAAAACAACAACAAAAAAAACCACCCAAAACATTTTGACAGAGGCTCATAAATGTGCTTTTAGGTTAGACCTATCTTTGTCACTGTTAACTTACTTGCTGTATCTTTACCTTCCACTAGATGGAACAATTGGATTACAGTCTATGTGTGAGCTTTCCAGTCCAACCACAAGGCTATTCAATGTTGACTTGTAAGACCTGGCTGCGGTAATGTTTGATTTTTATGTGTTCCTGTGCCCTTCTTTACCTAACACATGAGGTTTTTCACAGTAAGATTAGTACCAAATATTTAGAGAATAATAGAAAAGAATATGAAAGTCAGAGTATTGCAAATGTCTCACCATACAATACTTCAGTTTTCTTGTATTTTCAAAAAGGTTTAAACAAATGCTACTCAATCCAGGTCTGTCCATAACAAAGATCAAGAAAGCCATGAGACTGTAACATCACCACAAGGTTTGTTGGCTTGTTATTGTGTGTGTGTGCATACTCGCTAAAAGGAGTATCAGAGCTACATTTTTGACAGGTGTCATGCAGGCGGCTGTTTAGGTAACAAGTGAGAGAGCTTCCCTAACCTGCCTTCTCATCCATGCCTCTTTGTTCACCAACTAGCAGCCACGCCAGCCATCCTAACAGACAGCCCTTACACGTCCAGACCAGTATCATCTGCAGCTCCCAGGACTAGCCTCCGTAACCATGGTTCAACTTGTATTTCTTGTGCACATGCAACACATCACTAGGTAAATATACAAGTCTTAAATTAAAGAAAGGTGTAAATAAAAGTGCCTTATCAATTCAACAATTAAGAATGGTCTAACTACTAATATCATACATGTTATTTAAAATAGATTCTATAAACATTACTTTTTTCTGTATAGTAAGTACTTATGACCATATACCCTGTAGTACATTATAAAACAGGTGGAATGGACCCTTTTCATTGTGTTGGTGCCCTGTGCTTCTCCAGGGCACCTGTCCAGAGAAGGATTAATAGCAGATGGCCTTACATGATTTCACTATGCAACAATGGTGGATGGAGTCTTTGACAGCTAAAATCATTGCGTTTTCATTAGAATTACCAGAATTCTAGGTTTCTTTTTTTTCCTTTTTTTTAAACGATTGTCCATAGAGAGGTGCCGATTGCATCACCATGCCGACAGACCCTCCCCTCAAAGTCGCTGTGAGTTTTCATTCCAGGAACTGCGTCCAAAAGATACGACTGAACAAAAGAGAAAAAACAGCTGAACTTGACCAAAATGTGCGCATTTATCAGCTCATTTGTTTCAGTTTGGGGATATGAGGGAGATAGGGATAAGACTATTTAAAGTCTTGAATGTGAAAATACTAAAACTGGTTTTGGGAGCATAACCTGAAAAATAATACTGATGTGGATTCATCTTCTAATTGAAGACATCCTCAGCTATTTTAATTCCAAATGTCAGATGCACGGATAAATCATAATAATGGCGATGCAATAAATAGTGGTGAAAATGAACGAATGAAATGAAATGCGCAAAAGAGGGTCAAGTTCAACCAGACAGAAATTATTTGTCCCTATCTCCTCTTCGTGTCCCATGGGGTGTCGGGTCCCACAAGTCTTCCAAAGAGAACTAAATTCAATAAAGTAAACCTTGAGATTCAACTCCCTAAGCCCTCCCCTCCGATGTAAAAGAAGAAGTTGAACAGCGTGCCATCTGTCCGCTCTGGTTTGTGCAGGGCACCAATAAAGTGTCTCAGATTCCTCCTCCACATTCCCCTACGGTGGGCACACTGGCACCTGGCAGGGCTGCTACCCGTCAACGGGCATGGACTGCTCAAAGTCTGATCCGAACAGCTCCTTGTATAAGGGGGGGAAGTGGGCACGCACAATGTCTGGATATATTGCTTTGAAAGCTGTAAGCTTCTCTGTATGCCTACTGCACAGCGCTCGCAGTGTCGACACTTTGCATATCAACTGTGGAGAGAGAGGAGACAGGCTGTTTAGATTCACAAGGAGGCAAGGACATGGAGCAATGGTAGTGAAAAACATTCCTCCCTACAGTGTATTTCCTCTCACACAGGGGCAAACAGACTTGTAAATATTGAGACGAGCGCTAAGGCGTGAGGAAAACTTGACACTTCATATTATGGAGCTGGTACAATTGATAAATTGCCTCTTCTCTGCTGATAAAAATGCATTTCATGTAACATTATGAATGCTTCCCCTGAAATCTGTGTTAGTTTAATCTAATGCACTAAAAATGGTTGATGGCATGTGGATAAAGATCCTAAACAGTGGGAGATTACACTGCTACAAGGGTAGAGCATGCTTAGCAGACAGCCACTTTCAAGGATAATGGAGTGTGAACTGCATCGCACTGTACCTTTGTAAGAATACCATCCTCTCTGTGGTTCTTCTGCAGGACGTGCTGGAGGGCCAGTTGGATTTTCTGCTGGAGTTTCTCCACCTTCACCTTCTCCTGGAGCCAGGACCGGTCTGCAAGGTAAATTATCACAACTTTTTGATACTCTACCAACACATGTAGGGCCCTAAACAACTTGGCTCATGTGAAAAGTAATGATGCAGTGCCACTCATATGAGATATTAATTGATGGAGGGGAACACGAGGGCTACAGCGCTCCTTGTCGTGGAGAATGCGTGTCTGCCTTTTTTTTCTTTGCACTGTGAGTGACACCTACCAGCAGACATCAACACAAAGGCGGAGAACAGGGCGATCTCATCCTCAGACAGGTGCATAGAACACAAGTTTTTCCCAAACTCGAAGACGGAGCTGATCAAGTCGTCACAGCCTGCCACAGCAAAGGACACAGAGAGAGGGCTTAGGATGAGGAAGACCAAAGAACAACATTCACTCTTGATCTTTATTGGGAGAGAGGCACACAGCGAGGGGAGAGGAAGGGGAAGGAATGAAAAAGAGCGGCATGCTGACAGCACATGGGAGCATCTTAAGCAGAACAGGCAATGCTTTTACTGAGTTTTGCCTCCCAGACGAGTCACTTTTGGCAGTTGGGTGGTGTTATGCAAGCCAAAATGAGGTCACTATTGAGGCTTTTAGTTAAATCAATTATCGGGGATAGAAAGAGACAGGCGGATGCCACCGCGGCTCGGGAGGCCCATCACTCTGCCTCCCCCGCTGCGGACCCCTCTGTACAGAACGCACAGGACACTGGGACTCTCGAAGCTGGGACAGATACACATGCTCACTCATATACGCACGCAAACAGGAAGTTACAAGGAATGGCAAACTTGCACCGAGAAACAGAATTCAGCATTTTTACTGCCACTAAGGGACACATTTACATTTTCTTCGTCAAAAAGGCAGTTGGAAATGCGAGAAAATCCATGGTGGAGAGTCTTACTAATGTCATGGCAGTCAAACACGAATGCTATTTGCTTTTGCCTGAGATGTTTTATATCAGACTATCAATGATGGTTTTGATAGCGCTCTCCCTGAAGACGCTCCGTCTGGCTTTATTTATTCTACAGTTACAGGAGCCATATGCAGCAGAGCCTCACTAACATCTCTGTTCTACCATAAATAACCGTTGCAGAGACAGCAATGCCAGGTGAGGCAGGGATGAGTGCTCAGAGTATGCTTCCAGGCCTTCAGCATTGTGTAGAACAGAACAGCAGACTCTAATTTTGGCTATTACACCAAGGGAAGGAGTAAGACACTGTAAAAAACACACACAAAGACAGCAGCGTACAAATACACACATGCAAACTCATTCACATGAGCACACACTCACCCACACACATACACCCACTCCACTTACCTAATGACTTGAACACATCAGGTCCGGCATACTTTCCATCAAAATAGACTGTGTTGTTTTGCGAGTCAAAGGCACGGCACATTCTGACAAACACAACTTCCAAAGAGCCTGTGGAGACAGACAGAAACAAGATGCTGAATCTGAGCTTTGTTTCTTTTTTTTTTTCCCGAACAGTTACACTTCAGTCAAGGATGCAAAACACATGATTGTGCTTTGTGCTATTCTTCTGCAACATGAATAACACAACCACTTTGAAATAAAGAAGCCTGCCGTCAGAGGAAACAAAAACACCTCTGCAGATGATAATATCATAGACAGAAGGCTATTCTTCCATAATGACATGCCAGATAAAAATTGCGCTTCATTCAGTAGTCATTCATTCAACCTTTATTTAGCAAGATAGGTAGGGAATTTTTTTCCATCCTGCAATTTGTACCACTCTGTGGGAGTGGATAAGAGGATCAAGAAAATGTAACAGAAGCCATTACTGCCTCTAAGGGAGATGCTACTGTTTTAAAATGTCATGTCTGACAAGGGATCTCAGTCTTCATTTCATTATTCATATTGGCTGTGCTAATGTAAATAATACTCAGGGAAAGACCCAGGAGAGGTGTTTGTTTGCTGCATGTGTGGTATGTTTGTATCTGTGTGTTTGAACATCTGTATTTATGCATAAATATAGGTGACAGTGTGCACAGAGCCATAGCTGCATTTAATATTCTGTAAGTACGTCTTCATGAGACATCATCGGTGTCTGGGAAAAGAGAGGGAAATGGCAGCCGTCGTGATAGGTATTATCTGAGCTCAGGAACACATTGCTTATCTAAGGCTGTGTCCATCCCTGCTATGTATGTAATGAACAGAGGAAAATAGAGAGCGACAGAGACAGAGAGAGGAAACAGGCGGGGTGGGGTCTCCTCTCTGTGACACTGTCTGTGCGCGTGAAAACGAGGGCTTTGTGCAGTCAGGTCAGCTACGCCCTTGTGACAATGCCAGAGGGGGGTGGTGGTGGTGGTGGTGGTGGGTGAGTTTGACGGCAGCAGGCCATGTTGACAGGCTGTCATACCTGCTTTCAGCAGCACTATCTGATCGTTCTGACACAGCTCCATGAAGCCGTCGATGCGCTTGGCGAACTCCACCACATACTGAATGGCCTCTGTTATTTTGATAGCACACAGCTGCCACATGACTTCCCGGGGCTAAGAACAGATAGGACGGAGAATGGGTTATCTGCTTTAAAACAATGGATTTGATTACTGTAACTGCTGTGGAGGGCCAGCACAGGCCCGGTTGTCGTCAAGCTTACCTTGCTCTGATAGCTCTCCACCTCCTCCTGCAGGAAGGCCTGCCAGGTCATCTGCTGCAGCTCCTCCCTCAGGTACTGACATGTCTCCATGTGTGACTTGGAGATGTTCTGGGCCAGGTGCTCTGCAATACAACCATCGTCACAAACCCAGAAGATCACAGTTGAGATCTGAATGTTACTCGCAAGGCTATGTGAAAGTGAAGACCTCACTGATGAAATATGCCACAGGAAAAGAAGATTTATTTACTGAGCTTTCAAGAAGGAGGAGAGGCGGATACGCGTGGGCTTTTTTGACTGGGAAAAGGCTTGTTGACATTTCCTTTTACTGCCTGCAGGAAGCTCATAACTTAAGGTTGAGGCAAAGCCAATCTAGTTATGACACAAACGCATGGAGAGGAGGAGGGGCGCCACGTTACTCACTGAAACAAAGGTCACATTTTCTCTGAGAGAAATATTGAGTATAAGAATTTAAATGGTTTTGAAAACACATCTGTTAAAAGGAGTTCCTAGGCACAGGGGAGCCTAAAAAAATGATTTCCCCAGACGCCTGCCCTGCTGGATCCTGATTGGCCCTAATTAATGGAAACTAATTACAAAAAAGAGGCTCTTTTAATGAGTGTTGGAGATGAGTCTCCAACCTCCTGCTATTTTAAGCAACCTTTGTGTCGTTTGCCCCACGGTTGAGTTGTTCTCCCCCCTCCTCCATTTTGCTGTCTCTCCTCTTGTCTCCCCCTGCCTCTCTCCTGCTCCTTACCTAGTTCAGCCATGGACACGGTGGGGGAGGTTTCTCCGTTGGTGAAGGAGCAGTAAGGGAAGAAGCCAGAGCCGGGGGCAAAGTCGCAGATGGGCTCCGGCTTGATGCCGTTGATGTCCAGGCCTGACTGGTCAGGAGATGGCTGGATGTCCAGGTAGAAGCTGCTGACCGCCGAGTCTGGTTTGCTGCCATCAGGGGTGTGACCGTCCATGTAGCCGCTGAGGTCGTCATGGAGCTCTGTGAGGCCATTGGCTGAGAGGCCATAGCTAGGTGTGAGCGGCTCCGCCTCTCCAGGCTGTTGTTGGTGGTCACGCTGCTGCTGCTGCAGCCGGTGCTTCTGGACCTCAGCGTACAGGCTGTCTCGCTGCTTCTTCGACATGCGGCCAAACTTCACCGCTGTGATCAGCAGGACAAAACATGTGTCAGACTCTAGTGAAACATCACAAACAATCAAATTTATCTGAATTGCTGGTGTATGTTTATTTTCTATATGTGGCATCTTGAGGCTTCTCTACATAAAGTAAAATAAGTTACCAGAAATATGTGATAACTCAAAATTATATGAAAGCCCTAGTTAATGGGTGGATTTCTAACTGTTTAAGAAATTATACATCCTTTTAAATGCAATTTTACGGAGTCATTTTGTTAATTTTATTGTTGACTCTTAACATTTTACTCCCCAATAAGTAAAATAATCTTACCAACACAAATAGACTTATTTAAATAATTTTCTAGAATGTAATTTTTAAAAATCTAATATGAGCAGTCTTCCTTACCCAGTCCTGTTTCAAGACACTGACACTCATGTCTAGAAAATGCCTGAAACAGCTGAACTGCTCGTAGAACAAGTCGAACGGCTAAACTGGCTAAATTCTTACGCCTTTGAAGAAAAACTAAATCTTGGTGTCTCAGTCTGAGACAAAATGACTTGTTTAGACAACAAGGGAAAAGGATTGAAATGGGGATATTTAGGGCACATCAATGTGACTATTAGACCAAAATATGCCTGCTATTAGCATCATACTCCACTAGGCTGATGTCCAGCACAGTGCAGAACTAAAGAGTGATATACTGTTTTAACAGATAACGCTGATGACAAAAAAAAAAGGCAAATCTCCATATTTCAGTAATGACAGAGATTATTACAAAGATGAACAGCTTCGTAAGTACAGAGGCAGAAGTGGGAAGTGACTAACAGCTTACCAGCCACTCAAACATGAGACAGGCTAAGTTGCTGCCTCCTGTTTCAAGGTTTCCAGACTAAACAGTGGTGCTGAGAATGAGACTCCTTGGCCCGAGTTCTGGGGGCCTGGCAGTGTGTCAGCCGGTCACAGTGTGTGTGTGTGTGTGTGTGTGTGTGTGTGTGTGTGTGTTTGTCTACGCACAGTGGAAAGCGAGTGGAGCGACACAGAGGAGAGTGCGGGCAGATGGGCTCTGGTGTGTTGAGTGAAGGCAAGAGTCACCTTCGTCTGTCCTGAGAGTGTGCGTATATGTGCATGTGTGTGCGTGTATGTGCACGTGAGAACGTGTGTGGCTATGCAAAGGCACTCATAAGTGCTAATGTACTTCTGTGTTCATTCACATTCATGAATATGTATGCGTGTGTATAACTATATAATATTATATTAATTGTAATATATAATTTACGCAAAGTAGTATGCATAAAGATGCGCCAGCCTCTGTGCATAAATGTTCAGGTTTTCACCTGTCTGTGTGCATTCCTGTGTGTGTTTTACAAAAAAAAACATCATAGATCTGCTGTGTCCTGATATAATCTCCTCAGCTCAGCCCAGTCTGGGCCAGCCCAGTCTGGACCAGGCTGGCACAGCAGGAGCCCTCCACCAGCACACATCCCCACCTGTGTGCTCCCATTACAGCATCTCAGCTGCAGCAGCACTAATGACAACCTCTAACAACCTCCTATTTCATCAAACCTAGTTTCTATCACAGCAACAAATTAGTCCCACAGACAAAGCACTCACCTGCTACTGGCAGACAATGAACATAGACTGACGTCTTAGCATGTGTTCGTGTCACGATTTTCTTGGGATATGTCTGTTGTGTCTCTTTGAGAATAATGGCAGTCATTATCTGCATGTGTTTTCTTTGTCTCTCCACCAAGATTTAATATACAGCACCACATCAATATAGGGCCAAGAATAAACAACCAAATAACAATAATGATAAACAGAAAGTAACACGCACGGTTGTTAATGGCTACTGAAAAGCATGTGTTAAGCTGTTGCATTAGAGTTATGGTGTTGTCTTGAACTCTTTCAGGTAATCATCATCATCATCATCATCATCATCATCATCAATCATGAGCCTCAGGCTCATCATTTTTACTGATTTTCTCTGAAAAATATCAGATTTTTGCCCAGGAGCATGGATATTTTTTTTACCGAAAGCTGCTCTAAGTGAGTAACTACATAGTGGTTGCAATGCAAAATCAGATTACTCAGAAATTTGTGTAATTGATGAGTCTTCACTTATTCTTTTGATTTAAAAATAAACAGACAAATTCCTAGATTATTTTTTTGTAATACATAATGAGCCCTAAATGTACACTGTCGATGACTTATAAAGATGACAATCGATCCCCGTGAGGGAATTCTGTCCTCTCTTGCCCACCTTCATACTTCATAGGGAAGTCAGAGCCCACAACAGCATCCCTGAAACAGTGGTTCGAAGGCACTTCAGCAGAGCAGATTCTTGCCCACACAGGGGCTTGAACCTGGGCTCTTTACCTCTCCCTACTCACCATGCCACCCTGCTCTATTCGCCCACCTCTTCCATCAAGCACTTACCATCTCGTGACATGCCCACTGCCAGGCACTTCTGCAGCCGGCAGTGCTGGCAGCGGTTGCGGCTGGTGCGGTCGATCAGGCAGTTCTTCTGACGGGGGCAGGAGTAGGCTGCATTGCTCTGCTGACTCCTCCTGAAGAAGCCCTGCACAGGAAAGGGGCATGGAAACACCTCGGGTTACTGGATGAACCACTGCGGGTGGAAAAATGTTCTGGGACTGAAGGATCGATTCATATCTTCATAGTGTTTTAGTGCTGACAAAATTCATTACTCATTGATAGTGATATATTGTATTCCTAGTGCTGATATTTTTATTTTACTTCTGCCAAACAGATTAGATAATAACTCTACTGTGATGATATTTTCCTGACTGATACGCTGTAATATCTGGCATTCAAAGAGTACTGTATTACACCAGTGTGTACAGCAGGCGGGTGGTGTGTTTGGGTAGGAATGATAACAGTGGATGGTATTTTTCTTCAGTGGGGTTATTAGTGTTGATTAACGCAGCACTGGCATGTGTGGTGCTAAAGGATTGCGAATTCGCACCGACTGGATTCCTCATCCCTTGACTTAATGAATTGATTCCAGCACATCATTAACATGCCCCACTCTACTGCTCCATACACATATGTCTTAATTAGCTGCTCATTGGCTGTTTAATTACAAGAAAACAGCTGACAGCTGCCAAGTTGCTTTATAATGGAAGCCATTATGGAAACAGGCTATAACTGCCAGTGACAAGCAGCACTCTTTAATAATGCTATGATTTATGGTCCAAACTTTTGTACTCGCACATATCATTAAAGGCCTTTCTGCCTTGGACTAATTAGCAATCATTAAAGATAGATTTCAGCAGTTTATTCTTTAGCGTTTTGTTCCTTACAGCTCCTGTGTGAGGGAGAGGAGCACTGGGAAGAACAGCTGAAAGGAACCTCTCTCTCTCTCTCTCTCTCTCTCCTTCACACACACACACACACACACACACAGGAGCAAACAGCAAAGGTGCAGGCTGGCTGAGGAATGCTAATGATGTGCCTGGTGACAAGCACAGGGACAAGAATACACTCTAAGCACAAAATTCCCCTCACTGTGAATGGCTGGTGCATTTGAAACAGTACAAAAGGCGGCTTCAATGGAAGCAACACTGTAGCAAACAGCCAACAATCTGCTATAATTCAAAGCACTCTCCTTTTGATCATTTTATTTCAAGAAGAGCAGGCTGCAGCAGAAGCAAAAAAAAAAAAAACAGTGAAAAGACATGTCCCTGGGAGGGAAAGGCAGAGCAAGGCAGAGGGATGACTTTGTCCTACTAATTGTGGGTATCTGTGATGTCCTCTGTGGTGCTTGACCACTTTAATGATCGTGCTCTGTGTGTTTACACTTCACAGTCCCTCTCCAAATCATTGTAAAACTTCAGCAACATTTTCAAACGTTTTTCCTAGCAAGCAACTTTCCTTACTTCCTCAATTTTCCCCCTCTTCCCCCTCTCAGCTCTCCTGTCCCTCACACACACTACTTCCCATGACACAAACAGGTTCAGTCTCTTGATGCTTACCTTACAGCCTTCACATGTTATCACGCCGTAATGGATGCCTGATGATTTGTCTCCACAGATCTTGCAGGGAATTATTTCGATTTGAGCTGCAGAGAAGAAAAGGAAATAAAAGAAATAAAAAAAATCAACATTTTGCTGTCACAAGTCACTGTACAACACCCTCACCATGGATCCATGTTGGTACATGAAAGAGCACTGTGCTTCTAAAAACATCTCATCCGGTGGCTTTTGAATCCTCACTTCCACAGAGCATTAGCTGAATATTTACAGAGTTGTGTGTGTGTGTGTGGGTGTGCATGTGTGTGTGTGAAGGGAAGGAGGCCATTTTAAGTCCTCACAAGCAGCCAATGTAAACATGGTGTCAATTTGCATCCTAAACACAACTTACATAGGAAAAAAACAGCTACCCACAAACCCTAATATGCCACAGTAGCACTAATACTAGCCTTGTGCAATGACAAAGGCTCATTTAGCCACATGAGGACACATATTCGCTCTTGGAAAACTTGACTTCATGAAGCCTCTTAAACTTCAAAACCATAAAAACCTCAGGAGTAAATCCACTTGCGGCCACAAAGAATCATAACATGCCCACTGTGCTGGATGGAGCGGTGGCAGTGACTATGTTCAGTGGGGGTTTGGCTGTGGTGTTGTGCTGTTGACAGGCCTGTGATTCACCCGCCATAGAGGACAAAAGCACAGAGAGGACAGGCCTCATCCATCGTTGGCCTTCTCCTCAGGAGCAGACCACAGGGCAACACAACAGAACAGACAGAACACACAGACATCAGACACACAGAACTCCCAGCTCGTCCCACTGCTCTCAGCTTTATCACTGCAGCCACTGATGCTACATCCCTCTCCACCTCCACCTCCCCCTCTGTCTTCCCCTCTCTCTCTCTCTCTCTCTCTCTCTCTCTCTCTCTCTCTCTCTCTCTCTCCAGAGATCTCTATCTCACAGCCCTCCTCCACATCTCCAACATCTCGGTCCCACCATCCCAACAGTGCACTGCAGCGCCAGACGAACTCCGCTATCTGATCTAAATCGAGGAAAGATCACCGCGGGATATTTTCTCACGATATAATGGTTTTCTCCAACCAGCCATGCAGCCAACCAATCAGAGCACATGGAGCTATTGCAACACGAGTCTGTACCAATTAGGGGAGGAATATTATGATTTTGCCTTAATAAGATGCAATAAAAAATTATAATAATTAAAAAAAAGTGGTGGTACATTCACTATGTCAAAGTGTTACATCAGCCTCTCCCCTCTAGCCAGGCCTCACTGTCTACTATGAAGCCTCATGTCTCCTCCCAAGACTAGAAGCTTCGAATATCCCTCGTACACCTGAACAACCGACCTCTTTAAACTAGTTTGATCACATCAAAAGTACTTTTGCTAGGGTTCAATCCAGAGATCCCTGCCCATTTTAATCATCTGCCTCGGAGCTTGTAATGTGTCATGTGGATAATGTCCTTGTCCCGGAGGCATGCCCGGGAGAGGCCCTTAACACAGAGCCTCTAATCCACTAACCCCGGAGCCACACTCTATTCATTCAGGAGTCTGTGTCTGTTCTCCTCGCGCTGCTGGAGTCAACAAGACCGGCCATGTTTACATGGAATTAGCCTACATTTTAGTAAAATGAACAAAAGGGAGTGGTGGAACATGCACAATTAATTCTCCTCCAGACAACACCTCCTGCGATTTGTGATTCTCACATACAATAGAGGGCACTGCACCTCGTCGGCCCGGATTAGAGTGAAATCCAGGCAGGAGGCGGGCTTTGACAACCTAACTGAGAGGGTTAATTTATAATTAATCTTTTCCTTACTGTGCACAGTTGCTTGTTATTGCGGTTAGGTCTATCTCTGTATGAGTGCACTCTATTGTTTGTTTTTGTGTTCTCCCTGCATGAGCATTAGCAGTGCAGTGTGTTTCGACTCCTTTAGCATTTTCAGCCTCATTACTTACATAATTTGTTCTGACATGCACTCACAACAACTGAAGCGTGCTGTAATTATGACTAGCTGTGGTTATGGTGAACTAAAGGTTGTAGTGACAGGCCCCAGCCATTGGGTGGCAGTGCAGGGCTGTGTCTATGGTTGTCTTGCCAAATTAAGCCAAGCTTCCACCCACCCTATCCAGCCCACAGGCTTTTGGCTCTGAGCTCCAGCCTCTGATAGCTCCAGGCTTAGGCTGCTGCTAGCTTCCCCACCCCCACAGCATAGCTGTGAGATGCCTTCATCTCTCCTGAAGAAGCGGAGCTGGCTGGGCGCTCGCTCAGGCCTGACAGAGGCTGTGCCACATCAGGTGAAAGCAGTGGGAGTAGAGACGCGGGAGTGCCAGGCCGGGCAGGGCATACACATACACAAGCATGCCTCACAAAGCCCTATCTGCAGCAGGAAGGCCCTGAGTGCACACAGCCTCACCAGCTAACATCCTCTCACTCCACCGCTGCACAAGCCCCTGGATGCTCAGTGCACTCAACAGTAAAAAGGGTTTGTCTCTGGACCGGCTGAGACAGGCTCTGTAGTTTCTTGTAAGAGAAAAGACCTCAGTCTGAACATATAGTTATTTCCACACTGGGATAAGCTGCTTGCTAAAAGATGTGGAGAGGGGGGTCAAGGAGAATAAACACCAAGCAATGACACAATGGAGATCAAATACACCATGAAGTCACCTACACCATCAGCCTAAGTCAATATTTGTATATCTATATGACTGTGCAAGTTGTCCTCTTGAGTGACTGGTCATGGGGCCCCTAAGCTACACTTTAGACACTGAGGATGATTTAAACTGAATTCGCACAGGGGAGTCAGTCAAACAAAAAGGCCTGCACTTATAAGCACTCCCAATCTGGCAGTCAATATCTATTGACATGAGCTGCGGTGTTAACTGCCTCTTGGTGTGAAACAGGCAGCTGCTGGCTCGCTTGAGCTTGACCAGCGCAGTGCCACTGATCCCATTCACCGCGCCTGCCTGCCTGCCTGCCTCCCTGCCTGCCCGCTTCCCTGCCAGCCAGCCCTGCCTGCTCTGTTTACGACATCAAAGCCAGGCACAGTTAGACGGGCAGCCATGCTAAAGCCCATCCCAGCAGCCTGCCGCTCCCCACAGCACTGCGAGATGGCCTCTGCATGCAGGCCACTTCAAAGACACCTGCTGAGACGCCAAGATTATGTGTGAATCACACTGCAGCACAATCACACCACGCGCATAACCATAAGGGCTGGACAGCGGCTCAAGACTGATTTCCTGTATGCAGTGTTGCAGCCTGGCGTGGGTGTCTTGGACAATGGGCATGGCAGAGAGAGGAGACAGTCAAGCCGAATGCTAAAGCTTGTTCTTTGTCTGTCTGTGGTTGAGCAGTTCAAGGACACTGATTCACCACACTAGCAGGCCCTTTGAGGGGATGACGTGTCACTCAGAGCACATGTACAATAGGGCAGCGAGGCCTCTGCATGTTCACCCAGTGCCCTTCACTGTCTTCGCCACAGCCCCGAGATCAACCCACTGCTAAAACTACACTACATTATCAAAGACCTGGAAACTGACAGTCAAATGTGAACTCCCAGAACAATTTGCCAAATGCACACTAACAGCTTACAGGGGCCCTGTCATAGTTTATTTTATTATAAGCATCGAATAGACACTCAGACAGAAAACTTCCTCCCTATGCACTGCAAATGTAGTATTGTCATTCACAAGACAGAGTAAAGTTGTAAAGCTGACAATTATACTGAAAAATTGCTATTTAGTAAATAAATATTTAAAAATCCTTGATGAAGAACAATAAGTGTGCGCTGAAGAGTACCTGCTATTTGTACCTGCTGTAGTGGGCTATATTCTTGTCAGATAAAAACAAACATTTTATTTACTTCCTGGTAATTATTCATTATTTTTTTATATGCTTTTTAGAATTATACTGTTAAATTTTTCAACATAGCATGCCGGTTACATACAAAAAATAAAAATAAAACTGAAAATCCTACAGGCTTGTGCGAACATGGAAAATCACTAGTCAAAATCTCCTGGCTGTTCCCACTGAACCCTTGGACTACTGACATAACGTTGAAGGATTAAGATTATCCCTTACATTACAGACCCATGCCCAGGCCACCGTCATAATGCTGAGAGCTTAACCCATTACTCGATTGGACCATTAAATCATTTTCTCATGGCCTGATGATTCATGATAGATGTGCACAATAAAGGTCTGAAATCGAGGCTTCCATACTGTTCTGTATATGCAGATCTGTTTTTCATTGGCTCGCTTACAATGCACATAATTCCGAAAGAAAGCATGTGAAGCAGTTGGAGGGAAAAAAAACACATTCGCTTCTCTGTGTGTGTGAGTGAGCGTGTATGCGTGTGTGTCGGTCGTGTTGTGTTGACAGCTGTCAATGACAGAGTGACGCAAGCCAGTGGGCTCATGTCAGAGATTATGTAAGGAACTGGACAGGGCACAGCATTATGAACAGATTAACAATTCTTCTCCCATCAGACTAACCGTGTTAATACACTCTCCTTTTATAATATTTTGCAACAAAACCAAACAAAAGCTTACAAGGATCACATGCCTGCTCTCAGGACTGTTAAACAAAAACAGATTTTCTTAAAATCAGAGCATTTACACATGGTCAACACACAAACACCCGGGGCGCTGAACTAGCTGGCAAATGTGCACTAAAGCAATGTTCCTCCATCATTATGTGCCGCTATTCATTTTGCTACATGAACTTCCCATTTGGCGGTGGAGATCAGCTGTCGGTTGATAAACAGAGTCTTCTCTAAACAGATACCCATGACAGTCAGATCTAGCCGTAGAGAGACGACAGCCTAACAAGAGCTGGAATCAGAATTCTGCCTCTTTTCATCTGCCAGGGCTCTGCTGTCATGTGAAGTCGCACAACACAATACTATTTTATTCCCATTTATGCAGCAGAAGAAAGGTTATTTGAATGTCAGCGGCAAAGGACAGTCGTGGCACGGAACACAGGCTGAATAGTATAAATGTGTTATTTGTTTAGGGATCGGAGGCTGCTGGCATATTACCATAGAGCTGTTCTAATGGCATTTGCTGGTTTGTAGCACAAAGAAAGAGCACAGCGCTGTACGGAAATACACCTGCAGACCAAAACTCTATATCATCACTTTAAACAGCTTCCATTCAACCTATAAACATGCTGAAGTCATCAAAAAATATTCTGACCAGAGGGATTAGAGCAAGGGAAGACATAATTGACACATTTTGATGTCTCTATGCTGCGTCTTGCTAATTCCCCCCCAATCATTTAGCTGCATAAGCTGTGATCCCCCTTCACTAGAGACCAGCTATATTTGAAGAGATATTTCCGTTTCAAAAGATGGGCTCTTTAAGCCTTTCCCTATTATTCCTTCATAGCAGTGCAGTGACTTTGCTAAAGCTCAGGTCTGGACCATCGCCCTGGGCTGCTTTTTGGATGAACTCATGCGTACATCTCTGTGTTTGTTTGTGTGTGAGGCCTATTAATATTTCAACACTGCCCAACTCCAGATGCCTGTACAACACAGCAGTGCTTCTCTCTTCATGTCTCTCCCTGTATTTACTTGACTGTTTTATTGAAGTGCATTCTGACACCCTCTATGAGGGGGAGCAGGAGAGGGGAAGATGTATTCCCAAACCACAGCACAAGACATCTCTCTCCATGTCTCTTTCTCTACCGGCGTAACAGTAATTTGGGCACTAATTTATGTGTTGTTGTGGCAAAGATTGACGAGCTTCCTGACTGGGAGTCTGCGCGCCTGCACTCCAGGGGAAACAACAAAAGCCTGGGTTTACCGAGCAGACGAGCACCATGAAGGGTAGCATGTGTGCGGCGCTCCTCTCCCCTCCCTTGTCTGCCCCACCTGAGCTCAAATCTCTCTCCCCATCACTCCTTACCTCCCTCCATCCATCTTCCCCCACCTATCCCCTTCTTGTCTGTGACTGCAGTGACAAGTGAAGTTGTGCCCGGGTGCTGGGGACCGGAGGGCACGCCCCTTCTGTGTGTGCGAGCGCGTGCGTGCGGGCGTACGTGTGTGCCGGGAGGGAGAAAGGCTCACACTGTTTACTCTGATGGCAAAATACAATCTGTAGACAGCACTCACTTATGCATTCTACCAGCCCCTAGTTAGTCATAGAGAGCCATGAGAGCTGAATAAAAAATCTGTGTTGCAAATATTTACATGCTTTGTCTAACTATTTAGATCATTTGGTTTGGGCCGTTCATAAATTCAAATGTGATACATCCTCTATTATAATGACATGCATTTTTGAAGGGAAATAGAAGTTTTTACATTGAAAGTCTGAGTCAGAGTTGCTTGTGCATTGTTTTCTTTACTCATGCATTGTGCAGAAAGGCATTGAGATGCACCAAAACTCGAAATCACTGAGGCCGAAATCACACAGGACCGACTGATTGACTGGTGCAGGAGCTGCTGTTTGAATTCTAAGATTTAGCTGAGGATCATGTGATGCCTCTGAGCCTTTAGTCTGACCACTTGAACTAAGCAGGCAATGGTTAAAGCTTCGATCGTGGTACAGTGCGTTAGTTAAGCACCTCTCAGCCCGCCATCTCCCTGCAGGGACGGCAGCCTAGTAGGCTCCTTTAGAAAAACACAGGAATATATAAATAATGAATCCCTCAAAACATCCACTGCAATTACACGCAGAAACCTTTACATAACAACAAAGAGCCTTGTTCCATTGCACCAGGGAATTTGCTACTGCCACACTGTCCAACTTCCTTCCTCCTATAATTGCTGTATTAGTATGCATTTCTGTAAGACAACCAGGATTCTGCTGTGGGTTTTTGAATAGGATCTTTCTACTGTTTCACACAAAGAAATCAAAACTTACATCCACACAACTTCCTGCATTGTGTTTTTGCCAGAGGGTTGACAAGAGTATATGAGCATTTTTATGTGTGCATTTTAGACATTTGCAAAGTGCATATTTGGGCGCCTCAGTTATGGTGGTTATGGGGGGAGTAGTGGGGGTGTGAGGGGGGAAAAGAGGAGGGAGGCTGGAGGTCCAGTCTCATGCTGCTGCTCAGGGTCAGTGGGTCAGAGGCACGCAGCCAGAACACACATGGAGAGCAGGCTGAATAGTTCAGCTGACAGTAATTGTCCCTCTGTGGTCTCCTTAGGAAAACATGTTTCCAGACAACGCAGACTGGCTGCACGGGCCAGATAGTAATCATGATCTTGATTTGCTCCATCGAAGAGGGAAGCTCAGCATAAGCCTCCAGTTATGGAGCGAGTCAGTATTTCCATTGGAGCTGACATCAGCTGAAGCCAGCTCTGCGCTGGGATGCAGCACATGTGTTAATAGATCAAGTGGTGGGCTTTAATCCAAAACATTTGAAATAAATTTTTTGGGAGGAAAAAAAAAACACATCCTGACAGCAATGTCATAATGCAATACATCTACGAATAAGAAAATAAGGAGGATCCACAGAACAAAAGTGTGAGCCAATTAACAATCATCTTTTAAAAACTGTGATCAGTGCATGCCATCCTGAATTATTCCATTATTCCTAATGGATATCAGATTGTGGGAAAAAAAAACCTTGAAATTCACGAAAGCTTTTAAATGATATTGACATACTGTATAGCTTATTATTTTACTGCATTTTAATCTTTCTTTGTACTTGAAATACCCAGCTCACATAAAGACAGCAGTGTTTTACACCGCTACCCATGGCTAAATAAATAGCTTACCAATGGTGGAATGTAATTAAGTACATTTACTCAAGTACTGTACTTAGTATAAAGTATAAATTATAAATCTGAGTTACTTGTACTTTAATTGTGTATGTCCATTTGGCTGCATTACACTTCTACTCCACTATAATTCAGAGGGAAATGTTTACTTTTTACCCCAAGACACCTTAGTTACTTGTTACTTTGCAGATTTAGATTATTAATACAAATATAAATACTAAATAACTAATAAATTATGACGTATTATTATAGGTTAAACTACCCAGCAGTATATTAAGTCATTTAAATTAGCCCCACCGTTATCAGCTGCAACACTGAAGTGATGTGCTCATTAACGCATCACTAATTATAATCCAGTAATATAATATATATGATTTAGAAATGAGCCACTCTGCATAATGAGTACTTTTACTTCTGGTACTTTTGATGTTAATACTTTTGTACTTTTGAATGCAGGAATTTTACTTTTTTAACAGTGTAGTATTACTACTTTTACTTAAGTAAAAGATCTCAGTTCTTCTTCCACCACTGCAGCTTACATATTTTTCTTTATGTGCCATGGTTTTGTAAATGAGAGAGGGATAATATAAAATTAGAAAAAAAACATTAAAAATCATTTTAATAACGTTTTTCTGACCAGACCGCCGAATTTGTCTGCTGCTGGTACCGTGTACTTACTGAGGTGGTGGACAGAAACAACTGCTCCAAGAAGAGCCAAGATAAAAGAATATGTTCTCAACCATCTGATGACAATGTGCTAAAGAATTGTCAAAGTGAGTCTCAAAATTAAAAAGTCAGTCGCCAAAACACGTGCAAGTCTGTCTACCTTTAATGAGATCTGGAAAGTTATTGTCTATGAGTTTTATGAACGCTCCACACAGCACCTCCGTTACTCAACAGTTTTTACGGCTGGGCTGATGAGCGCTTTTTACAGCACCTCTGCCATTCTGCTTGAAGGTCTTGGGTTTTCATCAGCTGAAAACGAGCAGGCAAGGACAGGGAAGATGAATGACATCAATGGCCAGCCGATACTTCCAGGGACGTGTGATTGAGACAAATGAGCCTTGTTACATTAGCTGGGATACTGAATCCTGCTGCTCAAAGATCCAGAGCTTGATAGAGCTGAAACTAGAGGCACCCAACCTTTCCACAGATCACCGGTGTCATGGGGCCCCAGAAGAAGGGCTTTCTCAAAGGGCCTGCTTCACTGGGCTCGCTCCTTGTTTTTACCTGGACTACTTTTGTTTTCTCCTCATGTGAGCCCTTTTTTATGTGCAAGTACACACACACACACACACACTCGGCGCTACTATTTGGCCTTCAAAGATTTTCTAAGCCCTCTCTTCCAGGTGCAGGGAGCAAATTAAAGTGAGACAGAGCCATTATCTAATCCATATACAATGCCCTTGGCTATTAGTGTCTTAATAAGTGACTGCGAACACTTCCATCATGTATCATTTATCCCCCATACTACTAAATGTTCAAAATGATTAAACTGAAATGTTATGATCGCGACCATGTAAAGTATTTACTTGTGATGAAATTTGCAAAGCATTTTAAAAATCAATCTGTTTATTTCATTTTGCTCCTGGCAGTATCAGGGCCATGATAAGTAGACTGAGGCGATGAATGTCAATGGCTTGCTTAAGTGTTAGTGCACTGCTGTGCCACTTTATCAGTAACCATTTGGGTATCAAGTTATTTGTTGGGCTTGCAGCAAATTACATGTTCATATATGATATATTTATATCTACGTATCGTTGCTATGCAGCGAAAACAGTGCATCTCCAAGTTTGGCGATTATAACATATTTTTAAGTAAGTTGAAGGATTACCTGTCCCTTTATGCTCCTTCTCCTTAGGGTCATAAAACCCTTCTTAAAACCCACTTTATCTAAAAAAATGCATTGTCACCGAGTTTAAAATAAGGCCATTTATTAGTTTCTAAAGCGTTGCATTGAATACATTTACATTGAATACAAAAATAACTACAATCATTTCTGCATTCACTGTGAAGGAGCTGCTGAGCAACTCCACTGTCGTCCTCCCTCTCCTCCAGTTGTAGCAGACCGTATGAAAGGCATTCCTAGACGACAGGGGTGCACAAGGAGTGTCTACTGCCACACAGAGTTCACAGACTGCTTACAGCATGTGAGGCACATTCCCCCTGCACTGCTGTTTTCACAGTCCTACAAACACTGGCCTGGTTTTGTTTAACATGGCAGGATTAAGCACCCATGCGCAAAGCATGCTTCCCTCCTTGCACGCTTTGCTTACAGTGGAAGGCCTGAGCGCTCGCTGCTACCTTTTGGTGAACCAGCTTCCCTGACTGCCGGTGAATGCACCGTGGTGCTCTAATCCCAGGCAAATAAACAAGTGCCAAGATTAATGATTGCATAAACACATCCCAAAAGCCCTGGAATAACAATCGGCTCTTCAGCCCGCTCTGCCGCCATGCAAGGGCTCTTGGAGTCAGCTGACAGCCAGTAGATCCCTCTTTCCCTTCCTGCTGCCTCACAACAGCCAGGAATTGTCTGTGCTTTGTTGCTTCATTAACGACAGGAAGCTGTCAATATTTTCCACATGAGAGTGGGTATTTGCAGCACTGCACTAGGAGGGAACTTCTAAGCCAGAGCAGGACACAGGGTCCGCCACAGTTCTTCAGCTCCTCACCTCTTCCTTCTTTTTGCTAAGCAAGGCCATCACACAGCAGGTCTGGAGGCCTGACCCTCCACGTCTGACATAACGCACGTCTGGCCGTAATGAAGACAAGACGGTTGGAAGAAAGTGGAGATCTCAATGCAGTTCTGATTAGTTTGTCAACCCGTTCCTCATTATGAGTTCTAAAACAATAGCATCTTTGACTTGTTGTGAAACAACACAGTCAAGTAGACATCTAGGAGGACATTAGAAGTGTGTGTGTATAGCAATAAATCACAACCACAACAGACCAAACAAGGCCATTAAAATGACATTAGGAGTATGGACCGTCCTCTCATCCCTGTCATCCCTGGTCTGCGACTATAAGACGAGCTGCTTTGTGGTGAGGGGGAAGTGGTGGAGACAGGGAGAGATGGGGAGTGAGAAAGGGAAGCGAGAGAGAGAGAGAGCAGCGCAGTCCACTGGTCCAGGGCAGGGGAGCGTGGGACGTTCAGATGAAGTGGGAGGCCCCTCTCCAGGAGGTTACTCCTCAGCATGAAGGCAGAGGCAGCACCCCGCCTAATGAGGGGTGAAGTGGAGCCCCCTGTGGGACCCCCTCAGGCACATTCATTAGGAGATGAAAAAGCGTTTCCCGCGGCAGAGCAAGTGCCTGCCTTGGCTCGGACATGTTTAATTTAGGGCCATATGAAAACACAAGGCCACACTGGCCAGGTCTGCCATCGTTGGTCAGGGGAATCAACAACACAGCCAGCGAGCCAGAGCTTGACTAAATGACTGTGTGCAGAATTGAATTACGTTTTTTTTTCTTGGAAAGGTTTAGGGTTTCATACCACCTTTTAAGCTTACAACATTCAGATTATTAAAGGTCAAGTGCACTGATACTTCCAACTATGGGTAAAAAGTCTGTTGTAGACGGGCTATTATAGAGAAAATGTGCGGCTTATCATAAGTTTCATTTCCTTCAATGCATTGCATTTTGTTGCATCTTTACAGCTCCAGGCAAAAATAATAGATTCATTTAGCCAGTGGTGGTTTATGGAAGGGAACCAAGGATTATGGTAATGCAGCACTGAACGCTGCAAGCAAAATACAGTAAAAGAGAAATTGCTGCAGTAAGAGACACGGGAAGAATATCTGAGAGGTTAATTTATATGATTGCACAAATCTGCATTCACAAATGCATCTTGAAAATCTCATATCGCACAAGGTATGCTGTTTGTAAAGACAAAGGAAGAGACAGTGCCTCTTTCCTTTTGCTGTATGAAGAAAGGGCATTACAGGGTATCAATCCATGGTGATTCAAATACATGTCCGCTTATCACAGACGCTTATCCTTGTTCCTGATGAATCCTCACATTTATTAAGGCTGTCTTCTTGCCTTGTTAGATATGTATAACCAATCTCCTGTAATTAGCAACTGCTAACCTTTGGGGTGCTAATCCCCCATGAATTGTGGATTTGTACATCAAAGCCCACACTCTCCCATATAGCTGGTGCTTGAAATTACACTCGATTTGAAACCTGCAATTATTTGTATAGCATGGATGCAAACAGTATCCTCTTTTATGTCTCTGAGAATCCTGTGGGTTTGCAGTAAAGAATCCTTAATCCACTCCAGTGGAATCCAAATATAGAGTTAACACTAGCTCCCTAAAATTTAGATGCACAGCCAAGTGCCTGCCGCGCACGTAAAGTGTAGAAAGCGCTTCTCTCTCTCTCTCTTTTTTTACATAGTTAAGATTAGATTTCTTTAGTGGCTTAGATGCATCATATAAGAAGCAAGGGGGATTGCCCAGGGGTATAACACAACGATGCTTCAACAGCGGAGCATGGCCTACGCTTGTGGTTGTGATCCTGTCCTTTTCACAAGCAATAACTGAAAGTTAATTAAATAATCAATGGTCTTGCCCCCTTGTTTAATGTAATCACATGTCCAGGCCTCTGTCAACAGGGTGAATGCTCTGCTGTTTAGAGTCAGCTGCAATTTGTACTTGCTCCCATTCAGGGCCAGGCTAAATCCATTGTGCAAGGAGGAAGAGATTATAGAGAGGGAAAACAACTGAGATAGCTTCCCACACACACACACACACACACACACACGGGCTCGCGCACGCACACGCACACACACACACACATGGGCGCGCGCGCGCGCACACACACACACACACACGGGCGCGCGCGCGCGCACACACACACACACACACACACACACAAACTTGATGCTTTTGCAGGGAGGATGCCTGAAGCATTTATTTTCTTTAATGAGAGACATGAGTCTCACATGTGTCAGTGATGCACAGCATGGGAACAATAGGGTGGGCTTTAATTCCATCAATCTACTGCATTTATCCTTGTATCACATCAATACCTGTCAGTTAAGCTGGATGAGATAAATCATGTCAAGCAGACTGAGTCGGGGCCACACTGAGCTCAGTAAATATGCAGACTTAAAACTCATCTTAAAACTCGGGGGGTGAATGCAGTTACACGCAGTCAGTGACAAATTTAGAGCATGGGTCTTAGGCAAGGAAATACAAGAGATTACCTTGTGAGACAACATGACACAAAGATCATCCTTCCTGCACTTACTCTAGTAAGTGATTAAATAGCTATGAATTAACAATGATGTTGTTAGGTATTTAGAGGAAACGCTACACCTTGGCTGTCACCTAAGCCTCCCATGGAAATCTCTTTACTTACCTTACTGCAACAAGGATCTCACAGTTACACTTCTTTTACCATCTTAAATGGGAACTGACACCCCACCTCCCGACACCTGACATAAAATGCATGCATAAGGGGGCAAGGTGCTATTGAATGACACGGAAAACTTGACTGTGACAAGCAGAATCGAGATGCATATAGCTCATCCTTGTGTGTCTATATGTTGTGTGTGTGCATGCCTGAACTCACTGCACAGCGTGTGTGAATCTGCCTTTATGTGCAAGCGGAGAAATAACAGGCAGCGGGAACGTGAAAAGTCGCATGTGCAATAACATCAGATTTATCGTCAGATAAAAAAGTAACATATAGAATACTTCAAGGATTGGCTTTGAGCGATAGCAATAACCCTGCAGGCGGCTAAATTATGATTTATGTACTTTGGCTTGAGAGTGCATGGGGCAGTAATGTACATGTCTATGGTAGCTGGGCTTCTCACTGTAGCATAGGAGCGACTCAGAGAGAATACATTTGGTGTAAAATTGCTTCATCTGTTTACAATTCCATTTGGAGTTTATGAGAAAGACAGGCAAACACAGCCTGATATATTGCCCCTGTGTCACGGCATGGCAGGAGCATCCACACAAAGATTCATCTCTCACTTAGAAGCCAAATGATACGTCTAATTTGCTGCGAGCACAGTTATTTTTAACCTCTCCAGCTGTCAGATAATGGAGCTTGACTGTCAGCGCTGGTGTGTGTGAGTGTGTTAAAAGGTTGCAAACTCTTTTCAATTTACCATTCCCTTTGAGTGAATTACAAAATGCACATTCCCATTAGTTCACCTGATTGACATTGCTTTTTCTTTTATCAAAACCAAAGGAGGGGGGGTTAAAAAGAGTTGACTGAATTAAGATGGAGACTTCCAACGGCAATCTAAATTTGACTTTTTCATATGCGTTGTCAATAACTACGATGCCTTGAAAACATCTCAGAAATCACACGGAGGTGAAGGTTGTTTTCATGGTTATTAATTGGACAATGTGATGTCTTTTTATGACTTTCCTGAATGATTGAGTCCTTTTGTGCAGCATGCTACCGTACCATCATGTACAAATCTGCTACATCGCCTACCCTCTACAATTGTTCCTCCATTATTCAATCCCCATTTAGGAAGGTGAGTCACCGGGTTAAAAAAAAATGTGGTGTTTAATCTTGGCAGCTTTTATTTCATTTAGGCATTTCTCTCTGACAAGAGAAAAATCTAACTGTATTCTACAACGACCCTTCTTGCCACTAACAGGAGAACAGCAACATTGCTGAACTAATGCAAAGGGCCAGTTACATAAGGCCACTGGAAATGGTTCTTAATCAATGAGCTGGCAGTGGACTGCAGGCTGGTGTCAGTGGTTTGGCTGATGTAATTTAGATGGACACTAATGGATTCCCCAGCCTCTTTTCATCAAGCATAGGTGAAAATCATTGCACCTTCATTGTTAAGGGACATCAGACATTTCTAACAGGCAGCACTGGTTAGACATGATAACGTAATAGGAAAACATCATGTCCTCAAAGCATGGAAAGATCCAAGGACAAAGGGCTGGATGTGGGCAGTGGCACAGAGACATGGACAGAATAGAACAAGTCTGTCTAGTTGTACAGGCTTTACATTCAACACACCCTCTATATCTTCAGCTTTTTCAGTATTGCATGGAATACACCCAAAAATGTTTATTTTTTTAACTCACAACAAATGGCAAACGGAAAACCATTGTTTGCCTCACACAGCATTCTCATTTTTCAACTGTAAACAGTGCTCCACTGAATGACTACATTTCCACTGTCCCAATAACCAGCTGACCTCTAATGTTTGCTAACTCCAGCTTAACAGCGCGTTATGTAAGAGAAGTGAGGGGGACATGCAGGGACTGAACTCAGTTCACTTCGACCAGGCCGGCAGAAGCAGCCGCCTGCCTGCTTGCCTGCCTGCCTTCGTGTATCATTGTGCTCTTACAAAAGACATAGTATGCTCTCAGTGGGCAATGACACTTCACATCGACCAGGTCTGACTTCAGCTCTAAGGTAACTCGAGATACAAACCACGCTCATGGCACAACCCCAGCTGCTCTCAGCCATGTGCTTACATGACCAGATCGGAGCTCAAGTGAACTGTTATAGAATAGTTCCTGACCTCAGTGTTAAACTATAATCTGCGGTTGTTATTGCCTTTAAATCTCCCTGCGAGGTGTTGTACTACAGCTAAAAACTGCTCCAGTATGAGAGAAAATAAATTCTGTTGTTAAGCAAAAATACCTAAGGGCTTGACAGGAAATATTGTACAGTAGTATCCTGTAATATGGCAAAATATGTGGTCTAATAACTTCATATCAGTATGTTATTTCTTATTTAAGATTCACTTCATTTGGTGAGAAATGGCAACTTTATGCCAATCATATTGAACCTTGTTATTTTGAGACAGAAATTAAAAAATCATGTGCTGTGCTTGGAAGTTAATGTGCTCCAAAATAAAAGGGGGATCATCTTTTTTTTTCCCTTCAAAAAGATGCAGGCTTATCAAAACAGATTTTTTTGCAAATAGGCTGATGCAGTACAATGCTGTTCTTGCTCAAAAAACCTGCTGAAAAAGCCTTTATGTATTCTAACCAAGCACTCACACTTCATGCTGTAGCAAGTGAGCAGCCACTGTATTGTTAATATGCTTCCATATTGGCAGCGTCTCATGTCTCACTTCATAGGCAGCTAAGCTTCATACACAGGTGCCAACAGCGGTGCTCTTTAAGGGTTACATAAGTGGCAGCTAATGGTGCTGGGTCAGTATTTGGGATCTAATCCTCAGAGGCAATATGATCCACCACAACAACTTTCTACATGTTGCCCTGGCCCGGCAGGAAACACGACACTCTTTATGAATCGAAACAAATCGCATACAGTGGTGACTAGCAGGAAGAATGATTTCTCCCTCTCTGCCTTCTTGACACACTAGATCCATTTCTCTGCCTGTTCAGTTGGCACGAACATCGTTCTGTTACAAAAGAACACAAGGCTTGGGGAATTTTCTAGAAAACCCGTTGCAATTCTCCTCCATGCTAGTTAAATTACAGAAGAGGTCACAGCAGGGGACTTCGGAACACAGCTACCAATCAACTGCAACAATCCTCCTGGTGTGTTTGTCAACATTGCTGCCTGGTGTAATTGGCATAATTGTCAGGTTAGAGCTCAGAACAAACTGGGCGTCCTCTTGGCGAGCGCGGGCCGTGTCATTAAAGGGACATGTTTCTGGAGGCGCTCCCGGGGACACATAACACGCAAGCATGTTGGAGCGACAGCTCGCCTGATAAAATGGCTGCCTCTTATCTCTACTATGCATATGAAAGGCTTATGCCTTCTCCATGACAGATTCTACGCCTCATCACCACGGGATTTGCCCAGATACACCAGAACAGAAGCTGGGAGAAAAACAATGTATCACATGTATAGCCTCATCTTAACACTGTCAACTGATGTTCGTGTGTACGTGTGTGTATCTACACACGTATCTGTGCTCACTTAAGTAAAATACAGAGTGAACATGAACACACCAAACCGATTCAGTGCTGGTTTGCTGTGTGTTTCTCTCCTGCACCGTAATTCCCAGTTTATTGGCAGCACAGTGAACATGGCAATCCTGGAGCAAGCTTCAATTATCTTAATAATCTGTGTGAATACTTGATATAATAATGATATAGTATCTATAATTACCATGATGAGGTGGGGTAGAGTGTGCTGAAAAATAATCGTTTGTATCATCACCGCTGGGTAGCATCATTATTAATCTGACAGCACTCATAAAGCGCTTTGTTTGTTTTCTCTGATTGCTCTTTTACTACCAAAATAAACAACTTGGCTCCTTTGAGTTACAGCGCTATAATTTGCTGGAACAGCAAAGGCATTTATCTATAAATTTATTTTCAATTTGAGGTAAGCTGCAGTCATGAAAGCTAAATCACTACCAGGGAGAAGATTATTCTAATTACTAACCAGCTGTCGCACATGCTGCATGAGCACAGGATGTGTCAGAACACAGAGCAACCAGTAATCAGTTTCACAGAATCATTTGAGCACACATTTACATCTCGCTCTAAATGTTAAACATGAAATTGTCTTCATTTGTATGGTAATGTTGTAAAACTAAAAGAAGCATATGCTATAACATGCCGTGACCGAATTTAGAAACACAAATTTTATGGTCAATTTGTGATGCAATCTTAAAAGCTGAGTGTTTATTTGCAGCTGAAATAAGCTTGATGGTATTTTAGTTTTCACTCAGATTATTCTGAAGGATATGTTGACCAACTGACAGCATAGGAATGTAACTCATATACTTGGACTAATGTGTGTAATGCTTATTTTAAAAAGGGAAAGGGAAAAGTGAGTTCAAAGGTATACTGTGATTCCGCCACACAGTAAGCTAGCAAGGCAGAGAGGAAGAATTTTCTCATATGTCTTTTCCGAGCTATATCTGAATTAGACCATAATGCTAGCATGGCTTGGTCCCTGGGGTTTTCTTTGCCATTTGCACTGCTAGCGCTGCAATCCCCCTGACAGGCCTGTTTACGACTGCTCTGCTATCAGAGGGCTGAGCAGAGCCAGGGACGAGCCTTCATTAGAGATTAAAGTGACCGTCACAAAGTCCAAAATCATCACTGCTTCCCACAGCAAGCCGAGACACTGAATGGGCTTAAGCTCATGCATCAACAACAACTCCATATCAGACGGATCCTCTGCTCAGCACACACGTTCCTTTTAAATTTCAATACGCATTCATGAATGACATTTAAAGACATTTTTTAAATTGGCTACAATCAATCTCCTCACTGGCAAAAAACTGTCATGTTCATGGCTTTGTAGCCATAAAACAGAGATACATTCTGGTATTTACCATGCATGACATTACCTTCTAAAAACAGCAATATTTGAAGTAGAAATATTTGCGCTTCAGTAGCAGACATTTATAACAGAAAAATGAGGACGTACTGCATCATATCAAGATCACATGCAGTTTCTAGCTTATTAGAGCTATCATACATGATTTCTACTGACCGCAGAGGTTAGGCTGAGTGGAGCTTCTCGCCTTTAGTGGTAAAGCTTATCCATTTCCTAATCCAGAGCCGCCGGACATTATTACTGATAGGAATGAATAATATGAGGCAGAATATGTGCAGCTGGAAGGAATTCCCGGCCTTCTGACCATAACACTGACCATAACCACTCAAGATGCCTTCCCCTCCCAGGCACTTTATGCCATGTACTCATCCGTCTCTCTCCCAAAACCCTCACACGATTCTCAGAGAGGAAAATGCTACTCTACTTTAACGCTGATAGTTTTTCCGTGGGGAAAACTCACTGATGAGTTTAAATTCAGAAAATCCGTGAGTTCTTTTACACCTACACTGTAGGTAACAAAGAGCGATGTAACGCATAACAATACTGCCCGGAAATAATGGCAGACGGAGGTTAAACAAAGCAACAAAGCCTTTATACACATTACGCGCTCATTCCTCCTCCCATCAAAATTCTTCCTGTAACTCCAGAACAAAGCAGCTATTCTCAGAGGAACATGAAAGACAGACACCTGTCAATCACATCTCCTGTGACTCCATATTTCTTGTGTCAGAGGCTGCAGGATGGAGAAATGTGCAATATTCTGATAATATTTCATGCAAACTAATGCAAGTCAGAACACTTCCCTGCTGGCCAGAAGGAGGGGAAATGAGAACAGGTAATTATCGGATTGCCTCAAGGCAAGAAATGATAGAGATTGCAGAGAACGGGGATATTTAGCCCTGCTAATGAAGGCCCATGTTTTGGGAGCACCAGGAAGGGGGAGCAGAGGGAAGCTAGGCTGTGGCTCAGCAGGAGGTAGAGCCTGATAAGACCATCTTACATAATGGCCACATCCAGGCCTGGCTCGCTGTTTGGACTGAGGCTCCCTGTCCCTCACGCTCACTCCCATCAGCATGGCCGGCCAAGGGAGCGTAACATTGCCCGGGTATTCCATTTCCCTAAACATTACCATTTAATATGTTAATCCACATCAAGTAGTCACATTTACAGTGTTGAGGACTGGGGGTTGGGCCTGTTTACTGATGCACAGATGCAGTAGAATAATGTTGCAATGCAAATGACTACTGTGGCATGTTGTCAAATACAGTTTCTTATGTTGAGTATATCAATACTAATTATATTCACTGAAGAGAGACAAAGACTCGAGTGATTTGACTGAAGGATCACCCCCCCCCCACTTGGCCCAGTCCATTTAACCCTATTGAAGGGTTTATGTTTGCCCATCTCGACAGCCTTACTTAAAGTGCTGAAAAATAAAAAGAGATTGCTTATTTTGTATATGCAGCACTTCCCCCGGACGGATATGAAAGTTTAATCATGGCATTAGGATTCACAGGCATTCCCTTGCCAGACCTGCTTGCAGACATCAGAATTGCTAATTTGCTGGTTTGCCCAGGAAGGGCTGGCTGGTGGGTGAGGAGGGGATGAATGGAAACAGGAGTCTGATTTGTCCAGATAACCTTGAACCCCAACGCTGAGCTTCCTGTGGATGTACGGAGCTCAATCAGTCCCTCTTTATCATGTTGATCTGAGCCGCTGTCCAGTGCAGCGGTCGGCACAGCGCAGCACTCGCTCTTACCTGACTACTTTGAGTGTGTCATTAGCCAAAATCATTTCCTGCTCGCTTTCCTGCCTGTTCTGACACGGCCATTAACTTCCGTTGAAATGTCATGAATGAATAAATGCAGCAAAATAATTGCTTTCAAAAGCAATCTTGGCTCTGTAGTAATGTCCCGATCAGATAACAACATTAAGCCAAAACAAAGCCTTTGACAAAAATCACAGTAATTGTGGCTCAGTTTCTAATCTGAATAATTAATTCCTATTGCTTGTGATGAGAGTCCACCGGAGGCACAGACATGATAAAGAAGAAAGGTCCTGACAGGGTTATGAGTCAGCAGAGATGTGAAATTCAAATTGGCCAGGCTAAGCAGTTTGGAGCTGATGGTGATTTGAGGAGACTCACTGGTCAGCCCTACAGTACAGTACAAGAGCCCAGGGCCGAAAGATGGTGGAGTTACTCATGGGTACAGGTGCTTTATCAGCAGACTACATGTGAGGGATGAAGCAGTAATAATTGTAAGCTTCATCGAATGATACGCCGCACTCTCTCTGTTACAGTAAATTATGGAATATCTTCGTACAAGCTAGGCTTTCCATTCCTCTTTTTCCCAACAAACCAAACACATCTTTATGATTCGCTTCATCTGAGCGGAAGGTGGGTGGAATAGCTGTTTGTACGCTGTTCCGAGTCCGTCGTGAGCGCTGGACTCGTGCTATTAACAAAATTAAAGTGGAGATCTATCATTGGCAGGGGAAGATGAAGCAGCAGGAGCAGAACTCTCACTGTTTTCTGTCACAGCCTCAGCTGTGTGCACACACTCTCCTTGCACACTGCCATCTTTCACTCAGCCAGGCACTTGCCTCCTCGCCCACTGCGCCCACCAGGCCCGGGCAGCACATGCTACTGCCAAACATCCATTTACTCCCCGCAGGACTCCTGCGTATCTGAAGTGGGCCTGTCATTGAGACCTGTTTAGATTTTACTGCGCTGTATGCCCAGCACACAGGTGAATACGCGTTATTTGGTCAGCTACACACACACAAACACACACAATGCACATAATTAAATGCTTCGTTTAAAATCAGCTTTGATAATTTCTCCGGTAACACCTTGTCAAGCTGACTGGCTAGACTCGACGGAGGGTGGTAATTGCATCCCTGTAGAGAGGCCCGTAGCCTGCAAGGGTATGTGTGGAATTACCACACATGCCCACTGGATTCAGCCAGTGAAAGCTGAAAAACACACTTACAATAGCCCCAACACACAGGAAGTGTGCATCTGTAAGTCTTTGTGCCCTTATGTGTTCATAAGTTCAAGCTGTGTGAGCAAACATACAAACATTAATTGGCTAATATATGAGCAGCATGATCTGATGACCAGAGATATGTTCTCTCAACAAAGAATCCCACCTCCAACATCTTAGCCTGGAGGCAGGTTTAATGCTTACCTGCAGATGCTGCCTTTGTCTTTGAAGTGGAGCGATGGATGCAGCAGAACAGATGGAGATGTTGGATGCTTTCAGGAATTATTAATGGCACGCTATGATCCCAAATGACCTTCAGCAAATAGTCTCCCAGCACTGGAGTACACAGGCAGCCCTGCACATCCATATTGTATTTAGACAACACACCTGGGTCAATGGAGGAACACCGAGCCATCATTACTGTACGTCGAGCTCTAATCCAGCCGGGAAAGTTTGCTTTCTTTTACACTCAAAAGCAACGCAGGAGCATCCAATCACATTAAACGCAATCGTAGGTTTCAGGAATAGATTTGAGATTTATGCAGCAAACACACTAATTCCGTAAAGCCCAATTTGTTTCTCCCACAATGGGAACCATACACTGGAATTAATCTGCAGAAAGCCTTTCCTATAGTTTTAAAAATAAACCCTTCATCATTGGAGGCTTTTGTGGTTGCTCAAGGGATACACCATTGTGACATCAAATCTATCTTACGAACAAACATCAGTAATAGCCATAAAATATCTGTTGCTTACGGATAACGTTCAGTTTACAGTACAAGCTGAAAAATCTCTGGATTGCCTCGGAGAGAAACTGAGCTGCTGAAAATACACCACCCCTGCTTTTCCCTTTTATGTGAGCTGGCAAACCGACGTAAAAAACTAACATTAACTTGTTTATGTTAATGCATGTATGTCGGAAAATGAAAGGTAAAAAAACACAGATATGTATCTAATTTCTGATTTACAGGACCATTTAATTCTGATTTAATTTCTCTCTACCTCTTCAAAAATGACATGAAGTGAGAAGATCTAAAATTGCACTGCGCTTTTCAGGATATTCATTTCATTTGCACTTGCAAATGCCAACCGTTAGCATGTGATTTGCATGGCAGCTACTAATTATTCAATGAGACTGAGACTGCCCTCCAGGAAAATTTATGTAGTGACAAAACTTGTTTGCAATAATTGCAAGTCTAAAGTTATCGACACATGATCACTGGCAGAACTGTTATGCGCCAGATTGAGCCATAGTTTTACTTTAGAGAAAGCCTATAGGTGCGTAACATTATTGCAGCACTACTTTGGGTGTTGCGAACCATTTACAGTATATTTTACACCACACTGCTGCACTTGAAATAAAAATTATTCTGACTTTACCACCATTGTTCATTGACCTTTCACACTGCAATCAGACTGCAACTGACCAAGAGGCTTTAGAAATAGGTGTGTTTTGCATGAATTCAACAACAATTTGTATAATTGCGTCTAACGCAGCATCGAGTGCAGCTTAGTCTGCTCACCATGTGGAGCCTGAGTAAATCATTTGCCAGTTTATTTAATTTCCAACAATAATGTGATATTTATAGAGGCCTTATAAAAATAATGTATTAGGTGTTATTGAAGAAACTTTAGAATAACATCAAGATGCACAAAAGAAAAGTTTGCTTATAACAACATAAATCCACTACAATGTAACTGTTTCATCAGTGCGTTAGCAGCTAAGTGTTCAAGTTCAAAGCCACAATCCTCACATGTCTGCATATGCACTACAGAGAATATAAGGCAGCGTGTAGTGTTGTGTGATGTCATCGATCTACTGGTTAGGAGCGGCTGTGGCTCAGGAGGTAATCGCAGGATCGATCCCCAGCTCCTCCTGTCCACATGCCAAAGTGCCTGATGGTCAGGCAAGCACCTTGCATGGGAGCTCACTGCCATTGCTGTGTGACTGTGTGTGTGAATGGGTGAATAAGAGGCAAATTGTAAAGCGCTTTGGATAAAAGCTCTATATAAATGCAGCCATTTAACGGGAAAGCGAACATGCTGTATTACTTCATAAAGTGATTACGTCAGCTAACATCACCAGATATTGTTTTTACACACTTTCTCAGGGCTGATCAGATTTGGAGCTCTTTTGCACACCATTTAATGATGCACATACTATTTTTTTTTGAGATTTTTACATGTTGAAACAGTGCAATTTTCCTTTGCATCAACCTTCCTTAAACAAATTCGCACCACTTTTTCCATGCAACACTGTCCCCCCCATAATCTTGCATTTGCGTAATCCTTCTTAAATGCATATACAGAAAAGAAAGAGACGTGTGTTTTTTTCTTGCTTTCATGAAGTTGTGCCTTGGGTACCTGGAAACATAAAATCATAAATAATCTGCACATCTCTAGGCAGAGAATTGCACAAGAAAGGCGCACAAAGCTTAGTATCTAGCCTTCTGTATTGCTAGTGTAATTGCCTAGGCCATTTTCTGTGAACAGCTACAGTAAACTGCAAACTCTGAACCTAACTGAACCTGCAGTGCTGCAACACATGACAGCCAAGTGAATGTTTTACACCTGTATGGGTTTAATTGGGGTTATACTGCTCCTATATTTAGGGGGAATTGTGGGCTATTAAGATGAGGTAACAATGCCCTGCAATGTTTGTACAGTATGTGCAAGGTCTGCAACCTTCAGTTTCTAGAGAATAAATACTGTGGTGGTGCTCTCATAAGACACTGCATGTCTTCAAAGAGCTACATCTAAGGGAGGAATTGATCAGACACTTTTTCTCACACTCTGTAAGAGTAGAAAGGAATAAATTATTTGAACGGTGTCTATCTCCTTATATACCACGGCCTCTGATTAATTACCTTAGGGCTTGCTAATGAGAATGTGTAAATGAATACAATGTTAATCTACTATGTATACTATGTTTACTCAAGTTTGCTGAGGCTCAAGAAAAAAACAAAATCCCTTATGTATAAATTATAATAATCCCACATCAAGAGAAAGAAAAAAAAAATCCATGCTGAGATCAAAGCAGAAAGGCCCGATGTAATCATGTGTCAAAGATAAAAAACACAACTGCCTTACCCACTCAAATGGGCAAGGTATGTCAAACGTACAGTAGTTTTACTCTGATCAAGGAAAATCTGCTTTTACCTATCTCCCATCACGTCTTTGCTCGTTTCCCCTCTTACCTTTAGTTTATCCACAGTGACAGCTAATATGATCCAGAACAATGAGGCTGATACAGTACATGATGAGAAGAAATATTAAGAGTTGGAATTATATTGTCTGTGCTGTATGTAATGTCACTGAAATCTGAATAAAATCTAAGCATCCTGAGGTTTAGATTTGACCAGTGGCAGCAATTTATTCCCTTAAAAAATGATACTTAAATATACTGTAGCATGCAATAAATATTTGCAAATAAAATCATTTAATTTTATTATACACATAATAAAAGATTTCCTGCTTCACAAAAAACTCAGACATAAACACACACACACTTCCCACCCATCACTTCTCAGACACTGTGGTTTAGACTCTCACATGGTGCAGGTTTGGTGTCTTTCATCACAGCAGCGTAACACCGTAAAACATTTCATTTACACAAGGAAGCAGTGGTCAGACAATAGCCATTTGTTTACTGATGGTGTCACATTTGGAACTCCATTAGCTTTACTGTTGACTGCAGATCCAGGCAGGGTAATACAACATAAGCCTCCAAATACAAATACACAAGAGCAGATGACAGTTTTCTTCCTCAGTTTATTAGTTTATTATTATGTGTATCTGTCTTTGAGTCAGTGTATTACCAGATAATAATACTGCTAATTTACGTGTTTTAACCGGACAGTATGCAGTATATTGATTGTATTTTCAAAGGGAAACAAAGCATTGAAGCATTTAAGCAGCAAGCAGTAAAACTGTGGGTGATGCGTTTGACAGTGGGACGTCATTAGCAGTGGTCTGTACAGCTTTGATAGTAATTGAGAATGCTCTGTTTGGGCAGATTCCTCCTCTGTTGCCCCAAGTCACACATTAAAGGCATTAAAACAGCCATCAGCACAGTAGGAACAGGACTGTCTTCCTCTCCCCTCCAACTATTGACAAAAACAAAACTTAGAGACGACAGCTGCTGATTTGTAACTAAGCGACAGATCCCTGCAAGCAAATAAAGCAGTCGTGCCAGTCTTTTTGCTAGAAAACTATTTGTTTCCTTGTGACAGAAATCCATTGAACGCCACATAAACCCTTAAAAGTTTACATGAGGATACATTTTTTGAGGAGCTATTTCATTCAATTTATGTGATGCCTTTGTCCCATGCATTGGATTCTGGGAGCTCTGAAAATGAGCAAAGAAAGAGCTTTTTTACATCAGGGATGGAGATCCTTTTTTTTGCCCAAATTAGGCTCCTGTAAGAGGGTGATCATAAGCACATCCTGAGACTTTGAGCGAGGGTCTTTGCTGACGCTGCTGTTGTTGAGGCTGGACTAGGCTGAGCTGAGCAGCCAGGTTGACAAGGACCTGTGCTCAGCACTAGGAAAGCTCTCATCCAGAAACAAGAAGCCCAGGGGAACAAAGACAACAATATGCCAAAAAACCCACTTGAAAACAACAAAACAACCCAAAAAGCCTCCAAAAGAGTCAGTGGTGGGTGATTGCCAGCTGCACTCCAGATTACCAGGCTCTCTGAGAGTCTTTCAGCAATCGTTGAGAGCTGTAGCATCATCTCCAGCTCCTTAATCAGTTCAGCTGGGGAGGAATGGATCCTGACATGCAAAAGGCTCAGCACGATGGGGAATAAACTCATAATCAGCAATCAGATATTCCACATTGCTAGAGGGGGCGGGGAGCTCATCTCAGATAGGTCAAGGATCTCTCCACAGCCAGTTAACCCCTTTGCTCCAGCTGGGAAACACACTCATTGTCTAGGACACACATTGTTTAGTTGGCTCTGCTGCCTGAATTAGACTGTTGAGCCCGACACGTGCAAAGGAGTGCATCTTTCTTTTTCTCTTGTACATCAACTGTAAATGCAGTTTCAATTTCAAAACATACTCTGAGTCCATAAATGGGGTTGGATTTCATTAAAGCATCGTGTCCCTGAATAAGCCATGTGCTTTAAACAAAGTTCATTGCCTTGCACATTCTACTTCCTTTCATCTTTGTAATTAGCACTGAAACAGCATTTCTTTTATTTCAAATGAATGCATATGCATAAAAATCAATCTTAAGCAGACTGTTCTGGCAAGGCTGTTTTTCTTTGTTATTTATGACGGTGAAATTCCTTTCATGCATCTTAGTTGGGGTGTGGAGGGCCTAATGCTGCTAACCTTGAGAGTTACTTTTCACTCCGGCCTGCACAGGTTCCTCTGGGAGATTCAAACACGCTCTATTACATTCTGCTGGCGACATGTAACCAGTGTTAGCAGCCACGGCGAAGTTAGGAGACTGTAACAACTTCAAAACTCTGTAGTGCAGATATTCATATCATTTGTCTCCCTTGAAGAGCACCCCCTAGTGCTCAGGAGGATTCACACTCTTTGTTTGTTCATCAGCGCAGACGCCAGATCAGATGAGTGTAAATGATGCCATCCTACAAGTTGAACCCCTAATGGCCTCTGCTGGGACATGTAATCAAACGGCTCACACACTTCTCTCCCTTTTGTAATCAAGCGGCGGAGCGCATGTTGTGACGATCTTTGTTATAACGCTGCCTGTTCCCTCATCTCATCAAAATTCCGCGCACCTCTCATTTTTCATCCTTTGTTCCCCGCAAGGGTTCCTAGATGCCACAGTCGTTCTCCATGGAGCAGGGGGGAGTGTGACTTAGTATGCTGTGACCCCTGACCCTTCCTAATATCCTGACTACATACTTTTGCTGCAATTCAGGCAATGCCATCACTATTTACAGTCTTTTCTCTTAACACAAATTCCACAGACTTCCATCCAACCTAGGAAATCATTTTCCACAAAGTTCATAGAACATGGCTATACCACATGCCCATAAGCATAAGTGCTGAGTAAGCCATACTAGTGGCAGCTCTTATCAGCTATGTCACTGAGAGCTCTTTTTAGTCACCCTAGGTCACATTAAGACCAGAAAAGTACTCCACTCTCATCTCACCTCTGCTGGGCTGACACAGGAGGAGGATAAAGGTGATAAAGCACACAAACAATACTCCTCTTCTTGCCTGCTGCCGGCATGCTTGCCTAGCAGGGAGATCTGATTACAACTGAGAAGAGAGCAGCTTGGTGTTTCATGGAAAAGCAGGTCAACTGGAGAGTGCTGTCAGAGCTCGGGAGTCACTGGCCTGATGGAGGAGGAGGAAAAGCTATCCGACGTGGCGGGGGAGAGAGGAAGGTTTGTCTCCAGCCGTACAGTAATGGGCTTTATTTACTCCGCCATTAAGAACAGAAAGGAGAGAAGGAATGATGGAAGCGAGAGGACTGAGCATACGACTCTAGGGAGAGATGCATTAGTGTTGTCTGGTGTTCCTCCTCACCTTCTACCTCTTTTTTCGGTTTCTCCCTCGTCTCCCTCTGGCTCACACACAAGAGATGGAGCTGCCCCACTGCCAACACCTATCTCCTTATGTGTTTTTCTGTCCTCAGTGTTTGAGTCAGACAAAACGCAAAATCAATAATGCTTTTTCTCCCCCATTTCCTCTTTGATGCAACTTCAAAAAGCCAATGGACAGCCCTCCAGAGGCCCACAGAGGAAAAAAGCCAATGGTACGAAACACGCTCAGAATGAAAGTACAGGCGTAAAAAACTTCACCCTTCACTCTCTTAAAACACTCTTAACTTCTGAGCCCCAAGTGGCAAAACCTATGAGGGTAAAACAGGGCACGTGAAGCTGAAGAAATGTTATTTATTAAAATGTTATCAATGTATTTGTAAATGTTTTTAATAATGTATACAGAAGTCCACTCAGAGAGTATGCAAATCAGTATTTTAAATGACCACAAGTAACTTCATTAGACTGTAAAGCAAAGGGATTTCTGTGAACAGTGATAACTAAAATATCCAATCTCTACCCTCTCTGTACATATTCTACAGTGGAAGCTACAGGAAGAAAGAGAAAAAAAATGAAAGTAAAAATGTTCTTTAACTCCATGGACTGTGGTATATGATTATCTAAGGAGTGCTGACAGAGGAAGTATTCTATCAGCAGCTAAATGCTGCATGACAGGGAGACACTTCAAAGGATCTATAAGTGACTCCTGAAATACTGACTGAAAGTAAAGTAGGAAATTACCCTTAAGTTAGAGGCATTTGACTAAGCCCAGCTCGGTGTTTTACCTGACTGGGGAGCCAAATTGAGAACCCTGACTGAACTCGGTATGAATGTTTCAGAATGAACAAAAATCGTCTCATGTAGCCCGGTGGTTATCTTGAGCCGCTGCTGTTTGTTGTACCCCGCTGTTTGATTGGGCATAGGACAGGAGAGTCATTTAACCTCGCCTGTGATTGGACTAATCTGTCAAAACCACAAGGTGTGACTGACAAGACAAGATGACTGACAGAGCTGTCTGGCTCCCTGGCAATGGCCTGGATGGAGTCGTAGATTAATGTTTGTGTAAAAACTATACTCAGATAAGGCTAGACTGTATTCATTTTTAGTTGGTTGCTGCAAAGACTGTTATAGTCTCCTCTATGTACTGTATGGGCAAATCAATACCACAGTAATCAATACTTCCCTGCTGGGAAGCTATTCATTTTGTATCAATACCTTTTAAAGTATGGATAGTAATTAAAGTACTTCTGTAAAATTATGTAATGTTTTTATATGCATTACGCAGATTAATATTTTAAGTTCTTATTCTTTTTATTTTGTCGGGATTTTCGTTTTGTTTTTATTTTATGATAAAATTCTTGTTGTAGCCAGCACATACGTGATCATCTATTATGTGACTTATGTTATTAAGTACAGGCTGGCCCATAACAGTTAATAATAATTTCAAAAGAATTACTAGAATTATCAATAAAAAACTCATAACATAAACAATACTAACTATTGGTAATGCAAAACAAAGAACAATATCAAATTCAGAAATTAGTGTCCATCTCTCCTCTCCTCTCCTCTTCCCTCCAGAGTGCACCTCCCTATCCTCCCAACTTCTATGGAGCCAAATCAAAAATCCATGCTCTCAATGGGCAGTCAATATCTCATTAACCAGTCCCTCCACACACAGTCAGGCAGCCAGGATGTTCGTCTGAGTGTGCACAGCACAGACTGGCACACCTCGCACACTTTAATAACCTGTGGGGACGCCATTCCACTTCCTCAGCCAGCTAAGAGGCAAGAGAGAGGGCTAAAGCATACACCCTCCGTCTGTCAGAGTCACTCTTGTTTGTCTTGCCTCTCCCCGGATATTATCTTTTCAGTTTGACTGTAACATGCAAATGATCCCCTAAAGAAGGTGAAATTAAGTCAGAACCTTTTTCAAAAATGTAAATTATATGAGATGTATCATTTTAGGGTTCTAAAAAATTGAATTTTGTATTCATATTGGTATTGGAATTATGTTCACATTCAAACTAAAATTATTTTAATCACAGACTAAAGTTTTTTTGTTTTTTTTTTACATCAGAAGATGTAAGAACACTTCTTCTTAAGATATTCTCTCTTTGTAATTGGGACTTTTATTTTAAATCCTTGCAGGTGACTTGTGCTATATTTGCCTTCACCTTAATCTGTGGCGATTTTTCCTTTGGCTCTTCATGTCCTCAGTCCCTAACTGGATAATAGCCAATCTTGTTAACCTCTGCTTTAATGTGTGAGAGCCTGCAGCACTCGGTAGTGAGCACTTCAATCGGCCACTGATAGAAAGAGACAAAGAGTACCAAATCTACAGCAAATATTTACAGCCTTGTTAACATAGCCTTAAAGCGCCTATCACAAGATATTTGGCTTTACCTTCTCTACGGCCCCAGAACATTTTTTACAGTCTAGTACACACTCGTGCTAAATCACATATTTATGTGCAGTCTGCATGCACTGTAGTGGCTTACTGGGCCTTGCTTTCCACTATTTTAAAACAATGCTGGTACGTATACCTCGCCACAATAATGCTCTTTTTGAAGGGTTAATTATATGTACTGTGGATGAGACGCACTTTTTACCTTTTCTGTTGATCCACACATCAAACAACTTTCTTTAATTATGTAATTGGAATTTTCATCTTAATTGTGCTGAGTAGGCTGGCTAATTTGCATGGGGTAATGAGAGGGATGTTTCCATTACAGGTAATTAGGTACTTGAGAGGCAGTGGTGTGGTAGAAAGGCTGAATAGAGAGGGAGAGGTGGGTGGAGGGGGGTGTAGGGTAGACACAAAGCCACAGAGACACATAGAGATGTTTGGTATAATATATGAGCATTATTTTGTAGTGTATAGTATGAAAAACAATAAAAAAAATTCACCAAAAAAAAGGCGTTTAGTACGAATGTGTAACAACATTAACGTAACAATAAAGAAGTGCATGCCAAGGCAGCAAGTCATTGTGCTGTTCATCCTTTTCACTGACCATTTTCAGGAAGAACTTACTACTGCCGTTTAAATTAGTTTCCAATTATACAGCTTGTTCACATTTTAATTTAATTTCTGACATTGTCACAGTACCCTATCATGACACCAGCAGCTCCTATCAAACTGAAAGTACCAATAAGGGTTTAAGACAGAGCTAAAAGAAGACAAATAGACAGGACAGAAACTGGCTACTAAAACTGGTTAACATAGATGCTTACTGTTGATGACAATTACAGAAAATATCTGTATGGCTCATCTCTAATCAATTAAATTAATCAAAAATCTTTTAAAAAAACTACACTGAGTCAAGACAAGAAGAAATATTCACGTTAAAATGTCGTGTACACGCCACACTTTAAAAAAAAGTCATAGAAAAGCTACACAGCACAAGACACTTGATTCTGTCCAAAAATTATGCGATTTCTTCGCTATAAATTGCGTATAAAGGACATTAGGTCAAAGGCCATTTTTCACAAGTGTCTCATTGAAAATAAGCACTCCCTCTCAATTTCACACAATTTCACTGTGAGTCTCACTTCATAAATGAATTCTCACATGCTGTGATCAATGGAGCTATGGTCAGCATTGCCAGTTTCACACAAAGAACAAGATACATACAGTAATACAGCATCTAGATGGCAAACTAATATATAAAAATATAAACTGAAATTAAGATAAGCTGGTTATCAATCAATTACTAATATTGCTGGTAATATAATAGCACTGTTTTACACATACACATTAATTATATTTGTATACATTAATATTAATATATTTTGAATATACTCCACTGCTTTTTTGTTTTGACAGTAAATATGATAAATATGATGGACAGGTGGGAGGACAAAAAAATCAGCAAGTGTCAAATCAAATGATCATTACTGATATTTTTCATTCAACACAGAATGACAGCTGCCTGTGCCTCATTGAGGTTATTGTATTTGACTGTATCATGAGTGCGTATGAGCACATATGTTTGGATCTGGCTGTTCACGTTTCTCTACATGGAAGAATGAGAGTGCATTCATATGTCTGAAAAACATGATTATGTGCATGTTTGTGTGTGTGCAAGCATGCATGAGAGAAGTGTGTGCTGTACTGTATGTCTGACTGCACTTTTAGTATCTGTCTGCGTGGATGTGTGTGTGCGCATGTATGCCTGTGTGATGGAGGGGGTGGAAGAGCTGGGATTAAGCATACTAGATCAACATCACAGCGACTGGGAGGACCCAGTCCTGCTCTCATGGCCACACATGTAAACCCGACTACCCAAAAAATAGGTCAGTGGAACACAACACACTCGTGCACACAGATGTACACACACATGCACCAAGTATCAACTCAAAGAATCACAGTCTGCCAGTCGCGCCAGTGCCTTGTCGCCTGTCTGCGACCCTACGTTCAACACTGCCACGCACATCTTCCCGCGGAACAGACACGTCCTCTGGACTGGAACAACAGGATTAAGAATGGGGCAGAAAGGAATAGCGACAGTGAACCCCCCCACCCCCTCTGCGACCCTCTGCCCCCTCCCTCCCTGCATGCTACCTCGCATCTATGCCAAAAAAACTTCTGCTCTGAAAGCTCAGGAACTGTTCTTGTCAAGAGACGTAGCTACCCCGTGCAAAGATTACACCGGCTGTGGTTTCCACAGCGCCCCACGCACACAGTAGCAATGAGAAAACACACAGACAATAATAAAATCAAAGCAAAATACCTTTACAGATTTTTATAGGTTTAAGAAATTCTAGCTCAGTTTCTCTTTCTGAATAAAAGAAAAGAAATTCTGTTCATGCATGAAAAGAAATATTAGAAAAGCTTAATTCACTTGCACGTATTCAGAAGCTCTGTATTACTGTATTTCTCCCTCCCTCCCCTCTCTCTCCCTCTCCTTCTCTCTCTCTCTTTCTGTCACACTCATGCCTTGCAAATGAAATGCGAAGAGTTGGCAGGCATTGAATAGCGGAGCCGTACTTCCCTACTTGTTACTCAGGGTGCAAGATCGGCATGCATTTTGCTCTTACCTTTCATAGCTGAAATCACAAAATACATCATTAAGCTTCGAGTCCATAAGAGAAGAACTATCACCAGCGCAAAGCCCTCCACTGCTGTCTCAGCAGCAGCTGGCCAGCACAGCTCTGTCTCTCAGCCTCCGAGCATGACCACACCAGAATCCATGTGACTGTGACATCAGTGTTCATGTCTGACTGCTCCCCACCCACTAGCCTTTGATTGGCACAGCGTGCAGCCAGTAGGGGCGCTGAGAGCTCAGGCAGGGAAGCTGGCCCTCTTCCCACTGATTGCAGTCAGAGCCTTGTATACTGGCTTGCTAGACACAGCACACTCTCGCTATCTTCTGTGTGGCTTATCTTTTTAAGTGCAAGGATAAAGTCAGAACCAGTTCTAGCTGAGACCAGTTTCTTATGCCCCTTCTACTCTTTTGGTTTTCTGCTTTTAAAAATGGTGCAATGTCAAGGATAAGTTAAAGAGGGGATAAAAGACTAGAAGGGGATGAGAGAGGGGTGAAGGAGAAAAAGAGCAGAGGAAACAACAGAAAGAGGAAGTTTAAAAAAAAAAGGAGAGTGGAGAGGATGGATAAGAGGGGATCTGTAATTTTTCTGCAGCTCAAAGATCGAAGCGCTCCGCTCTTCTCCTCCTCCCTGTCTGTAGATATGAGTGATCAGTGTGAGGCCAGATGTCTGCGAGCAGCGGTGGGCCCTACACGGAGAGAAGATGAGTGGAGCCTCAGCTTCTTCCCCTGACCTCTCAGAGGACCCGCATGCCCGTCTTTCTCTCTCTCACACACTCCGACGGCTCTCACACACTCTCTCTGACAGGTGAGGAAGGGGAGATAGTGACGGAAGGGTTTAGATGATCCCCTCCACCCCACAGCGACCGGGCGATGAGTTTCTTGCTATCATTCCTCCCTCTCTCCCTCCTGTGCCCCTCGCTCTCACCCCCTGCTTCCGATTCCAGTCCCTACCCCTCTCTCTCTCTCTCTTCCATCTCTCTCTCCTCCCCCTCTCCTCGCTCATCCTCTCTCATATGATAATCTGTTCTGACTTCTAACCAGCTGCCTCTCTCTGATACAATATTCTGGTTTTAGTGCAATCCAGCCTTGGCCAATAACCACGTTGCATTTGGCATTTCCATGAATAAGCTGGCGCTCATATCATCTCGTCTCAAGACAAACATCATACAGCTTCAGTTTCAGGCGCTGCAATATTTGAAATCTAAAAATTAAAAGGAAAAATATTTTTTTACACCACCAATATTTCAAATTTGGATATTTTAGAGGCTCATTTCACATTCTCTACAGCACCGTATCTTTGCCACAGAATTATGACGCTTCCACAAGGCAAGAATTTCACATTAACAATGCAACTGTAAGATACATTTTGATTATTTATTTAGTCCTGTTTTACACACCAAATATCTATATTCATTTGATGCCTTCCATTGTGTTCTGTTCACTGAATAAAGGTACTTCTAACCACATATAAAATGGAAATGAGGACTCAGCAGCTTGCGACATAAATCTTCCCATGACAATGTTTCATTAGGACCTCTATGATCCATTAGAGACACTAAACACATTAACTCACGTTGTGTCAACACTGGCCTCTTATTGCACACCGTCTAATGAACAAAATATCATTCAGAGGCTGATAGCATCAAATGGAGCGTGCCTTGGATACAAACTATGCGTAGACAGGCCCTGGTAAACTATTCAAAACAATGTGGTGTAAAAGACAGTGCAGTTGTCTCATTTTGATGTTGCCGTCTTCCCACAAGATCTTCAAAGTTCACCAGATGAGTCAGGGCCAAGGCCCACGCAGGAACATGTTTAACTGCCACTATCTGTGGTCGTCTCGCAGAAACTGGCTGCTGTATCAGTCTTTCTAGAAGAAACCGTGGCTCGACACACTGTGGCTTAACGCTGAGCTATAGTTAAGGGGGAAAAAAACAAAACATGATAGCAGGGGTTGAGTCTGTTGGCTGGTTATCCAAGAACATCTGAGAGGAGGATAACATCCATATTACGATCTGAGCGTCAGGAGAGAGTTGGAAGGAGCGTGTGTTTTGTCTGCTTACAATCTATGTGGTGAATAAGGGAAGATCTCAGAGAAATCCCTACAGGTTGGGAGGATTATGAAACAACTAACTGGCTACTCTTAACAATAAAAAAGTGAAACCTACAAAATGTTGCATCAAAACCGATGTGGCACACAGAAAAACAATCAGCAGATCTCCACTATCCCCTAACTTGTCTTCTCTATCCATCCACCTTCACCTTGAAGAGGTTAGTAACAAAAAAAACATACTACTTTCTGCCAAGGCAAGTAAAAACAATCACTGTGAAAACTGTTGACAGTTCTGTAGATTATCCAGAGTAACACTTTCTATAGAGAGAAACGTTGAGGCTGAATTTCTCAAAAGTGATTTTTACACTGACCATGAACCACAATGTCTATGATTCAAATCTGGCAGTGAATTTTTGTTGCATGTCATTCCTTATCTCTCTGTCACCTCATTTCCTGTCACCTCTCTACTGTTGCTAACTAATAAAATCATAAAATGCCCCAGAAATCTTTTTTTCCCCCCAACATTAAGAGCACCATAAGCAAAACTCTATTCATCTCCATTGTACTGGGTTGGCAGCAGAAATCTCTGCATAGCCAGACACCACTAGAGGTAAGTGAAAAAACAATTTTTTTTGTAGTTTTGGTGAACAAACCCTTCATGAAAAACATAAAACTAATAAACCAATTTTGCTGCTGTTCCATCCTTTAAGCACTACAACAAATATAGTGCCTCCAACTGTATATAATTGTGCTTAAAAGCCCAGGCCTCCCTAAGGAGCAATGTTTCCAGCAAAGCTGCTTCATTTGCTCTTGATCACACTCTCCCTTGACTGCTGCACATTACCACTGACAGTATGCCAATACTCTGCTGATACTTGTTCATTAGGGCATTGATTAAGCCACAAAGGCACTGATGGTCAAATGTCTGTGTGTATTAATGTGGTGATCACTGATGTGTAGCCATCAATAGAATCATTTCAGTCAATCATGTCTTTATACCCTTGAGTACAAAACAGAAATCGTGATAGTGAAGTTGCAATGACTCCAGGAGCATCACTGGTACTGAGCTGAACAAGGGAAACTGCACACTAAATTTGTGCGTTTAGACCAGCCCAGTCATGTGTCTCGCACTCCTCTTGGATTAATTCAAGCAAATGTATTTACTGTAAACAAGCCCTGTGGAATGGAATTCAATTGAGATGAGGTGCAGAGCATCCACTGGTGCCCCTGGAGGAGAGGAGAGGACCAGAGCTGATAATGGCCTCATTAGCAGTCTGTCAGTAGCCATTCCACGCACAGACTCACCATGCAGCTGATCCATGTTAACTCTTACAGCCCTGGACAGGCCTCAAACCTGTAGTCTTTGCGTGCTGTTGCACTGCCGCGGCCTTTGACCCCACAGGATAAACAGTTATGGGCTTCCTCATTTTGTGTCCCAATCTTGTCGTGAGGTATTTTAGAGAGATGAGGCTTGTATTTCCACCAGAGCCACCTGGGTGTTTGAAACTGCACCACCAGCCTGAAGCAGCGGTAGAATTAACAAGCTTCAACAGGCACTCCATGAAAACAATACAGATCAATTTAATATAGATGCCAAGGAGTGGAGGGCATAATATTAGAACCATAACAGCACCGGCCCACACCACACAATCATAAACCAATTTAGGGCCATTCCAGGCAATTTCCTGGGGGCTTCCACTTGTGGGAAGACTTCAATAAATCACACAGACAACAAAGGGAATATCTATTTCAGTGAAAATAGAGGACACTATTGGGTTATGTCCAGAGGACTGCGGTGGGTTGCATTTAAAGACAAGTTTAAATAAGAGCAGTGAGTTTAAAAACATACTACATGCGGCTTCTGTGCCTGGGTTTTACGGTATAATGTGTAGCTACAGGAAATGCTGTTAACTCATTACGGCTAATGGATTTTCCATGGAGCAGAACAGTGCGTCTACTCTAGCGAGGTGGCAGATGTGGGTACGTCTCGTGCTTTTTACAATCTCAACAGTTACACTCCGATCAGATGACTCTATATTAGTGACTGTATACACTGCCCTTCATCCTTTATATGCACAGCAGCCCCGGGGCCAGCTCAGCACTATTCTCTCTCTTTCTACAGTATCTGTCACTCAGTACATATACACACAAGCACAATATTTATAGAACAGCAGGGTCAAAAGGAAGAGATATGAAAGCATTTCATTCCTACATAGGTGAAGTGTACACCTGTCAACTGTCATGTAATCAGAATCAACAACACAGTGCTTATAGTGAATGGTTGACAAGGCTATAGCCTCTTGTTTTACTGCCACCGTTATTTATAGAGCTAAATTGGAATCTTTTTTTGAACAAAAATAAGAGCCTCTGGTATTTCCAAATCAATTGAATCAAATGTTTTTGTTGAAGAAAAAAAATTATAAGTACTGTGTCACCATGGCAGCGAATCCGATTTGTCCTGCATGGACTGACCAAGCTTCACAACATTTAAGGCAGACTTGCGTGCCTGCTCCACATTAAATGACCCCTTGCAGGTATGAGTGAGGTGTTGACAAGAGGCTGTGAACAATACGATAAGCACTACACTGCTTCAATGAAAAACATCAAACGCCCTCAGCTGCTTTTTAGTCGCTATTTTGTTTAGTAGCAGTTGCTGTTATTTCTCTGCTAGATATAAACTAAGTGGGATGCCATTTCTTTCTGTCTTTGGGCACTTCGACAGCAACAAAAGTGTTTACAATCTGCCCCCTGGAACTGGATGTTCAATTGATTGATACAGCCTTGAAAAAATATGCGCCTCATGCATTCAACAAAGGTTGTCATTAAGTGACTGGAATAAATCAGCTTATTTATTTGGTTTATCAGATGAAAAGGCAGTGGTAAGGAGAGATCATCAGCGCTGCTGGAGTGCTATCATATATCTCACGGAACAATTTTTCAATAGATCAATAGAAATCAGATTTAACAATGAATTGCACTGCATCTCTTTTGTGCGAAGCTGCCCCTGGGAACAGAAAGGAAAGGGATAGGAGGATAGAGAGAGAAGGAGCGAAAGGGAACGAGGAGGGGAGATTATCGCAGGCATGGCAGCCTGTGTGAGAGGCTTAGCCTGGCTAGGCAGGGAGGTGGAACCCTGTGAATTCTAATGAACTGGCAAGACTCCCCCAAAACCAGCTCCATCTCCGTGGCATGAGGACGACAGGAGGGAAGGAGGAGGTGATTAGGAAGGCGCAGCCCCTCTACGGCAAACCAAACAGAGCAGGTCATTTTCCCTGTGATAATTATGGCTATAACCAGGCATGAGGGATTGGTAATGGACCTGCTTATTCTTCATGCCCTGCAAAGGCAACCACTGAGCCTGTCAAGGGGAACAGCATGATGATGGTGTTTTTTTTTTTCTGTTGGTAGGGTGACTCTAGTAAGAGTTGCAATGGCTGCTGAAAAGGGCAGCAGGGGAACTTGGCCTTTGAGGGAGAAGTTAACGAATGAACTTCATTATTGAGGAGCATACCAGGGAGACCCCCCGGAGTGTGTGATGTATTACCTAGCGTCAAACTTACACACTCCCCCAACATCACCAATATAGCCTGACATCAGCTCTGGGGGGAGGTAGGCGTGTAAACTAAAATAGTTAACCTTCTGGCTTAAGGCTAGAAGAAAAGAAGAAAACAGAGACACAAACTGTGATGTACAAGATTTGCATCAATACATGCGTTTTCAATAAAAAAAAAAACTATTTTAAAATCTCTAAATCACTCAATATTTCCCCTGCTTTTAGGCTGAACAATTTCACCATTATTCTCTCTATTGAAACACCTAAGTGAGTAATGAGGCAGAGCCTTTTCCTGTGACTGCTCACTGCAGAAATTCTCAGAAGAAAACTGTTTTAGCTTAAACTAACACATATTTAATGTTCTCTCTGTGACTTCAGGTAATGCAGTTGGTCCGGTGAGGCAGTCCAGATCAACGCAATGTAGATTACTCTCATTTATTAAAAAGCTGCTCTGTTCAAGCATGAAAGTAACTTTTCCTAAGTTCTATGAGCTTTATAAATACAAGTGACGCACTGGAGGGACTAATGTTTTCCTCAAGATTGAGGGAGATCTTCAGGCTATGCGTGACGTGCAGCACTTAGCCTTCCCCCTTCCCCTCTTCCACCGGGCTTGGATGGAGTTTCTCTATGGTGGACGGGACGAAGGAGCTCTTTTACTGAGCGCACTCTCAACACTTTTACTCTTGACTTATGAGGATGCCATGGGTGCAGGGGAGTGATTCATCACTGGGTGTGCTCCTCTTGCACCCTCACACATTAGTAATGTGGTCCGCTGAGGAGGAGTCCTGTCATCAGTCTGTACCTGGACCCTCTGAACAAGGTAGGTCAACAGGAGGCAGCAGCGGCTGGCCCACTTTTAGTCTTTCACAGCACCTTTAAGTTTCCTCCAGCTCTGCCACAGCTGAGCCTGACGGACACACTAAGACCAGCCTGGTCAAGGGGAGACACTGCCTCAGTGCTGTAACTGGTGTGCTCACTATATCTGTTGACTCAGTGAAGCTTGTCCTCCCAGTGCCCAAGTACAGCAGGCCAAATGAAACTTGGTGAGAGGTTAAAGCAAGGGGGAAATAGTATCTTCATTCAAAATATTACAGAGTGATATTACAGAGTGTAAAAGAAAAAAAGAGAAAGAAAAACAAACAACAAAATGATTCATAGTTTGGATGAAAAGTTCCCAGACTTATCCATCTGAAACCGCCTGAGGGAATTTCATCACAAGACTCCCTAGTCTTCTGTAATACAGCCGCAACAAAATAAGTGGCAAACACATGATCGTCTGTTCTTTCACAAAATATAGAGCCACTTTAAGTCAGCATAAGCCTTTGACCTTAACATTGCAGGTAATGCACATTTAAATACCTACCTCAGTATTCATGTTTGTCATTTTACTTGTGAAGATTAGGTGTAAAAAGGCTATTTGAAACCAAAACACAGGATTAAGGGATAATGCTGCTCTGTGTCTTGTGAGTCGACCTTGATTCTGTAATCCAGCACAATACTGGAGAACAGCATATTTCTCTCTCTTGTACATTCAATACTCTCACTGTAGAACAGCTCACTCTGATGTAATGGCAAAAGCATAATGGCACCAGGCTGAAAGAGAAAGTAATCTGAATTAAGGGGAACTTCATTGTAATATCTGTGGAATAGAACTGGAAATAGTATTACAAGATTTGTACAAAGAAACATATTATTGACAGTGCCTTTACATTGATTAGACATAAAAGGAGGCTACATGGAAGTATGAGCGGACAAAGTTGCTGCACGCAAGAGAGGGGAAAAAATACAGATAGTAAAAATCAAAAAAACAAAAACATAAGTGAATTGATTTGAATTACGCAGACCCACACTTTAATGACCATGGTGAGAAATGAACTTGATCTTTAAAGTGAACCAACCTGCAGTCAGCCACGGCGTTATTAAGGACTGTGCCACTTAATCAGAGAGGACGCCAATTTAGCAAGGAGCTAACTATGCAGGAGGGACCCTCTGTGGCAGCAAACACATTATAGAGCATGGTGTCACCTGACTCGCGCAGGTACGTATACATGCTCTCCTCTCCTCTCCCAATCTGCCTTATTTTCCTGACTCCATATCTCCTTTCCTGTTTTTTTTCCCTTCTCTTCTCCCTGCCGCAGACACAGTAGAACGAAAACCTGCCTTTGATGTCTGGGATCCTATAATGCTGAGCAGTAGAAATCCGCATGCCTGTTATCTGTAGAATCTTAATGATGACGGCTAACTTCACAATGGGTTAACCACATCTCTCTGTTCTTGCACTGCATACCCACAGAAACACAAATTAATAGCAACGGGGGAAAAAAACAGCATTTCTCTAATAAAGCAGATTCAACAAAATGTGCACAATGCGATCAGCACAAATGTCAATGTATAATATCACCGAAAGCTTTTGTGAGCACTTCTGCTTTCTTCTCTGTGGATGTAACTTTTTTTTTTCCCCACTTTAGTTTCTGAGCAGAATGACATTATTTGTCAGAAAGATGTGATCCTCACTTCAAATTTATCTAATTGAGTTTCAATAAACATTTGATGCTCGGTATGCAAACAGTCTAGTTTGTTGTGTTGTGTCCCAACATGTTTTTTTTCTTTGATGCACTGTGACGATTATTATTGATCTTGAAATGGTGCATACAAGATATTTCAAAAGAATTTTATTATAGGGGACATCTTACTCGTTGCATGGTTTATTCAACAACATTCTTCTGCATAATTCAGGAATTCAATTATATATGTTAATTTTACCCGCCTGTATTCATGCATGATATTGCATCAGAATTTTCATATCCTAAAAAATCCATAATGCTCTGCTTCAGTTTAGTATAATTTGTCTCAAAGTGCACTTCAGTGAGAAGTGAAGACCATCAATATCAGATACACGCTGGTCAGAGTGATAAGCTCTGAGCATGAGAGGACAGTCTACGTATATGGCTGCGACTGAGGAACTTGATGATGGCACAAGGACATTTAATTATGTCCCCCATCTTAAAGCTTCCCCATCAGCATCAGTCAGGATCATATCTGGAGGAGCTCCATGACCTCCGCTTCTGTCGCCCTCCATGAATCAAACCTTTCATTACATGCTGACACTTGTCCTGCGCTGAATGTGTGTACACCATGGGAAAGTGATGAGGCATCGGAAACCTGATGAGTGATGGATAACCTGCGCTTGTGCAAAGGCTGGCCGACTGCGTGCCGCAGTGAGCGCGAGGCCGGCCGTGCCCTCCCGGCCATGCCAACTGCTTTGCCGGGCAGACGCCACCATCTCAGCACAGCCCTTGCTCCCTGGCCCCTCTCACCTGAGGTGGCAGACAGCCGGCAGAAGAGAAATCGCCCGCAGCAGATGGGGCCACTTACTTTGGCTGGCCCATCCAAGCATTGTGTCCTTGTCACATGTCACTTACTCTTGTTTTCTAGTCTGACAACACTTCAAGACAGGGCCTTTCAGTTTCGGGTGAGACACAAAAGAGAAAGGGTGAGGAAAAGCTGACGAGGCCTCTCTTCGCTCCGGCTCAAATTCTCTGAAAGAGCCGGCACCAAGAGAAGAACCAGATTAAGAGCCAACAAAAGCAGAGCACCCCCACAAAAAGCTGTCGTGCACCCCTACGGTTCCCCTCACCACTATCCTCCTTATAAAACATCCTGGGCCCCCAGGAGGTGATAAAAAGAAGCGTCCTTACCCACAGAAAGTATGCAAAGAAAGTGCATGTACAAAGGCCATTTGCAATTTTACAAAATGGCAGACATAATGCTCTTACTGAAAAATGAGGACCTGCCATATTGTGTTGGAGAGGAAAAAGTATGGCAGCAGAGGAAAAATGGAGAAAAATCATGCTGGCCTGGTTTACGACAAATAGATAGCTCTATTGATTTCCCTTTTACAGTGACTGTCCATCCCTCACTGTTGTGATTACACTGACCTATTTCAGAAAAAAAAAATTGCCGTCTATTATAGATTAAACCAAAATGTCCAAAAAGAAAATACTCTTTTTGTGGAACAAACAAATAGAGTAAGATGAAACATAACCTACAGTACAGAGGGAGAAAAAGATTGTGTCAATTTAAGCGTTCAATGTTGCTCTGGGAGAAGAGGAAACAACGAGTTCTAGTACCATGCTGAGAATCAAATAACTTTCCACAGAAAGAGCGGCGGTGCTTAGTGGGGCCCTGCATTGTCAATTTCAATTCTAACAAAAAGGCAACAACATTAAAATGATTGCAATATTGCTCAACCGACGTTTAAACATAATAATGCCAATTTTACAAACTTGGAATAATGTTTATTAAGAACAACAGAGAAAAGCATATTTGATAATAATCTAATGTACTGCATGTGCTACTGTATTGTGTTTTTTACTCTAATACACCACAGCACAGTTCAGTGTTGTATGCTTTGTGCTGATGATTCCTCTGCGTCTGTGTGTATTGCAGTGTGTGCTCGTCCTGCTCCACTATGTCTGTGCTGTGCGTCTCACTAGACTATCTCTCTGCGCGTAGCTCAGGGGACTCTGGCTGGCTGATCTTCATTATCAGCCCTAGCTTAACAATGTACTGGATGCACTTCCCACATGAGTGCAACTAACAAATCCCCACAGAGCTGAATCAAGGCAACAATGTGATGAAATACCTTCAAACAACCACTGAGCATGGAACACCGAGCTATGCAGAGACAACTCACACTGCCCCGGGCGATTCCACAGGAGTGCGCCTGTTGCCAAGCAAAATTAGACAGCAACTGGGACATATTATTCTCCTAAATTGGCAATGTACAGCACTATTAAGGACCATAAATCTCATGTTTGATTAACTGAAAATACCTCAACTCACAGAGCCAATGCATTAGCATTCTACAACTCAGAAATCCAAGCGGGATCCTCCATGTCATTTAGAGGTAAAGCAGATGCTTTACATGGGTAAAATCTGTCATTGTGCTATCTGAACACAGAGAGCATTATTGGGATTAATAATGCTGTTAGCATATTTTTCCAAACATACACCAGACTACGTTTATGAGAAAAACTTCAAATACACAAAGGCATGAAATCTACAAACTCTGGCTTTACAACTTTGAGTGAGTCTCAATGACTGATATAATTTCACTGTAGCTCTGCACTCTGTTTTTCCACGGCAGTGCAGAAGAATCTAAATCATCTGGTGCCTTTAAAACAGATTGGCTGTACTATTACTATGTGAGTGCAGATCTCTGACGAGAGAAACTCAATACAAGCTGCTAGCAAATAAATGAAGATGCAGGAGCAAGGCCATGTTTCTCAATCAGTGTAAGGAGTCTGTCACCACAATGGAGATAAATATAGGGTGAAAAAACTGGGACTCTCTACAACGTATCTGTAAGACTGAGGAGAGGAAGCCTCGCCTGTCTCCTTTTCTCTTTTCCCGGAGTTACATTTGTACTACTGCCTCCCTCTGGCCACTCTATTCCCAGTTTAAACTTAGACACACACTACATATTGTACACATTAATACAGGGGAATGGCAGAATAACACAAACACCTGTGACATACAATGAATCCAGATAGAATAACAATGCATGAATAGTGCTTGAATGTCAGTGAATAGTGCCTTTGTGATGCTTAAATGTTTCAGCTTTTGTTAAGACTTCAAATTCAGCTCTATGGTGATTTTTGAGGACATAGCTTTTGGTGTTGCTGTACTGGATTTTATTATAATATTGCAAGGTGTTTCTGTTATTTGGACATATTAGCATAGTGTCTATTAATCTTGTATGTTCTGTCTAATATTTTACAAAGCAAACTGTAAAAAAATCTGCAACTTAATGTAGAAATGCAGGCCTTTGTCTGAGTCTGTTCATAGTTTGAATTGTCAGTCAGACAATCAGTATATTGCACATCTACAGCTGCAAGAGAGAGAGAGCATTAGCTCTAGGTAATCAGGAGATCTGCTCTGTTCGAGGAAGAGCATCCTGGCTACACGACCTGTGTGTGTGTGTGTGTGTGTGTGTGTGTGTGTGTGTGTGTGTGTGTGTGTATAGCTCTCTGCTATTCGAGCTGTGAGACAGAGCCCCAGACTGCTGATGGTAGATTAGAGGTGAGACGTCTAATCTCAGTGTAATCAGCTGCTGCATCTGATCCTCCGCTCCACACCATCTCTCTCAACAGGTCCAAACAGAAACTCATCTCACAGCAACGCAGCCTTGCTGAGGTAGGAGAAGGTGACGGCGTGTATCTGGTGTCCACCATCAAAGTAAGGGGAAAAAAACAAAACAAACTACAATATATAATGTAAGCCCCTGATCTTTTGCTGTCATCTCTTTTTGAAACAGGCAGTTGTAGGGATACATCAACTGCTACTAAAAGTCCATTTATCAGAGCATACGTAAAACTACCAGGGAAATGTACAGGAAAACCACAGCTGACTTCTTGCTGAGAAGCACAGCCTTGTGGTAAAAGAAAGTGCTGGCGTGGGGCCGCCCCTCATGGGGAAGGAAGAAAGAAGGGGGAGACAGAGAGAGAGAGAAGAGAAGGTGCTGCCTCAGACAGTAAATCTACGTAAGTCCTTATAACAGTCAGAATGGGGAGAGGACATCACAGTCATTGGCACAATAATATAAGTATCTGTTTTCATCTAGAATACTCCACCTTCTGATGGCCCAATGATTAGTCCGGTCGGGGTGGATGGAGGAGGGAAGTAAAGGAAAGAAAGATGGGAGACGAGAGGAGAGGAGAGGAGAGGAGAGGAGAGGAGTCTGCCAGTGAACAGCTGCCCCTGTAATTTATATTGATGAGGGGACTGGCATGGCGGGGAGCTTCCAGCAGTTTGATCACTCAGGCAGAGTGGGGAGTTAGTCAGAGACACGGCCCATCCCTGTGGTCTGGGTTGGACTGGGAAGACCTCCTAAACACACACAAACACACACACACTTGCGCACACATACGCATGCAAGCAAGACTGCCAAGCTCACATTACGAGCAGCAGGGTGGACTGGCGTAGTGGGGAAGCCAATGTTTTCACTCCGAGAACAGAAATAGATCTACAGCCTGACTATAACCATGTAGGGCAGAGCAATCTCCCTCATTATTACTCCACCAGCCATATAATCACCAGGGTTCTCTGAAAAAGACCTTCCCTCCACATTCACAATGACCATTAACTGGCCCTTGAACTTCTTCTTGTGCACACAGCTCTGACAAGGTTCTACAGCCGCTTCCTGTCTGTGAGGCACAGCAATCAACTACTTGTTAAGGGGCTTTACTTTGATTTCCTCACAAGATTTGAATATTTCTCCCTGAAATGAGACAGCATAGTCCAGTCTCTGCCCAGGACTTTGAACCCAAGACTCTTAAATCATGCTCTTTGATTTGAGCCCCCTTCCGGTGTAGAGGTGCTTAGCGCCGCACTAATTAAGATAGCGGGGCGGTGGATGGTGGGTCAAAGCGTTTCTGTTCTACCTTGAAGATATCCTGACACAAACACGTACATGCAAACACACACCCACACACATCAAA
>NTHP01000001.1:1665917-1683809 GCA_003416845.1 Oplegnathus fasciatus | reverse complement strand
AAAAAAAAAAAAAATACCATAGCCCCTCCAGACAAGCAAATAGCTTAACACACAATCATGCTGCTGTTTTGACGGGGCTGTTTGAGTAAGGTAGAGCTGTCTAGCGTGGAAGATCATATCCTCTGCCCTGCTGTCTGATGTAAGAAAGAGCCGGGGTGTTTTACAGGGCGAGATGCAGCCTCTCACAATCTGAAACACTCCGACCGCTCTTACTGAAAAGCCCTCTGGCCGTCCCTCTCCACAAGTTTCATCAGAGTGATCAGAGCGAAAGGATAGCCTTTAGGGCTAGTTTCTTCCATTCACACAGTGGGGTATGAACACACACGCACAGATGTACACACATACACAGACACACTGCCGTACACAACACAAAAGCGTTTTTACATGCCTTTTCGATTGCACTTCACACGTGTCAAAATACAGTACAAATCTCTTGGAAATCATTGATTTCTACAGGTTTGACTGTTCATCAATTCTTCATGAGCAGACTGAAATTGAAATTGCAGTGGTGGTTAGAAAAGCCTGTGTACTATTGTTGTAGTGCACAAAGAAGACTTGCATCTCACATGTGAGACATGTGTCACATACCGAGTCTGTTTCTTTCAATTTTACTGATATGATCTGAACTTGAAGAATACAAACTCTTGGTAGTTAATGCAGCCTCAGAGGTTACAAACCACCGCACAACACCACATCCGCGTTGTTCAGCTGCAAGGCCGTGCAGATAACAAAGAAGTGCTTCAGCACACTGTCTGCTTCAACTGTGCATGATTATCAAACAGTCATAAGACTGCATAGCATTTTAATTTCCTCTCTGGGGTTATCATCATATTCTCTCCAGGAAGGAGAAGTACGACATAGTGAAAGCGGATGGCACAGATCTAATTGAAGGTATTGATTTATTACAATACTAGTCAGGCAATAATATGTATATAGGCAGTGATGAAAGAGGAGTCAACAAAGATAGAAACAAGATGATCTTATCATCCCTAATGTATATGAGGCATGGGGATTTTTTCCCCCACACATTAAGTCTGTGTAGAATTTGTCTTAGAATTAAATGACATTTTACAGCCTTATAATTGTACTGCAACAGAAGTAAAAACCGGCGTAATAAAAAAAAAAAATCTTTGTACTCACAGGTATGTGTCTTCTTTGTTACTGAGATACCTGCAAAGAGAAAACAAACAAACCATGAAAAATACATATAAAAAACAACTGCAAAATACCAAGCACAAACCATAATTTACATGGAGCTCTGCTTATAGTGATGGGGATGATGGCGATGAAGAGGACCCTGCGGACCAACAGACTGTCACTGTCCAAGGTCACTGGGGTGGCAGGCCCAGGGCAATTATGTGTGTAGGCTGTTGTCTGACCTATGGCCATGCTACATCAACATCCACAACAAAGTGGTTCGAACTCTATCCTCTGCGGGTAATGAATGAAAAATTATACTAAAACAAACAACATTTGGAATGCTAATGTGTTGAGGAGCCACACTGATTGGGCCCGAGCACATGACTAAGCCTGTGGCCCAGAGCAGGATGGAGGCACTTTGACCTCAATGTTAGTTAGTTAGTTAATCCTTTATTTAAACAGGTAGTCTCACTGAGATCAGGACCTCTTTTTCAAGAGAGACTGTGTATGAAAATGTATGTGGAAAACATAAGACAAAAGTATCATTTAAACAGAAATTAATATATACCATACCAATTACGTCCGAATATAAAGAAAACTATTACATGTATTTGGAAGTCAACAATTTAAATGGAATGATATTAAAGGTTTTTTAAGGCTAATTTCATTTGTACGGATCACAGTATTTAAAACTGGTTTTAGGGGGCTCAAGATAATACAATTAAATTGCAATACAATTCCCAGGACCCAAAAGAGACCCTTGTGAGACACCTTTACTAACTTTAAGAGCATTTGATTTTGTACCAATAAAAAAAACAAAAACAGCTTAATTATTTCCAGACAGACAGTCATAAAACCAGCTAATTGAAAAATCGTCGACACCTTAAAAAGACAACTTTTTCAAGAAATTTCCACCGTCAAAAAAACGAACAACACAGGGGGAGTGATTGTCCAGGGAACTGACATGAAGATACTTTGCTATGACATGGTCAAAATGCGGACCGCTATACCTGTAATATTACTTGTCTCCAGAAAGGCCTGTGGAGGAATCCAGTAAGGATTCCAATATTTTAGCCAAGCAGGTAGTTTTGAATTTGGATGGTAATCATTTTAATCAGTGAGACAACCTGAGCAGCCTTCCATACATTTGGAATTATACTGGATATAAAAGTAAAGCGGTGCTGCAATGAAATGAGCATTGAGGCACAGAAGAGGAGCTTATTGTAAAGCTCACTCTGAGAAAAAAATGTATAGTGGTAGTGGCAGAAAAGATCTGATAAACTATAGATACAAGCAGTGATGTGTGTAGTTGCAAATTGCTTATCAAACAAGTGCCCAGTCTGACCAGTGTGAGTCAGACCTGGCTGAGGTGGAGCTGGGCTGCAACTGCTCATGCTGCCCTTCCTCGCCCCCTTAGGGTGTCAACTCATCGAATGAGCCACTTCGGTTCTTGCTGTGGCTCGGGCTGCTTCTCCTGTCTGCAACATTGGTCTAATGCCCCAGGAGCCTGACGCGGACGAGCGCACAGCCAGCCGTGGTCCCCAGCGGCCTGCTTGATGCTCATGCTTTGCAGGGCGATAGCACACTAATAGATCCCACTTGTCATGCGGAAGCAATGGCTAATTTTTCTACAGCTTGCATTTGAAACTCGGGGGACGGCGAGCTGACATGATTCAATAACTCTCTGTGAAAAAGGCGTCTGGCCGGAGATAACAATGTTTCAGACACGTTTGAGGGGAAACGAGTCAAAGAGCAACGAGGGGGAAAACAAATAAGCCCTTCAGCCTCCTATAGACATACACACAGAAACACATAACTGATATCAACTCCAGTGAGCAGAAAGAGGGAAAACAGTCACCTAGGGCCCAGCAGTCTGTGATGGAGCTCTAGCATTGTTCCAGTGCTCAGGGCCAAAACCTTCTGTTCTGTCCAACTGTGACATTACGCAAGGAGAAAATAAACAGTAATCCGGTCTTAATTCTACACTTCAATCAAATGACATGGGAGCCAGCAAGAGCTGATGGTCCATTAAATGCAGTGATGTCAAGGTGCTGCAGCACAAGGCAGTTGTAAAAGCCTATATTAAGCAGTTAACTGGCTCTTTGTTTTGATGGGTAAGACAACTTCTTAGACCATGTAGGGAACATAGCTGGTGAGCTTAGTGGAAACTGTATTAGAAGGAAATAGCAAATAAGCAGCTTTTTCCTGGCTTTTTGTCAAACCTTACACTTCTATTACAGACACATAAACCAGACATTCTCAGACTATTTAAGGGGAGTCTGGTGACAATTAGACAACAGATATTATTCAACCCAAAAGGCACTTTATTTCATATAAAATGTACACAACATACAGAAGTTCCACCTGCTGTCTGTGTTTGTCCTGTTATGAAGTGTTAACAAATGTGCCTTTGCCTGGCCACAGATCTTAAAGTTAAAAACAACCATTTGCTTTGCAAAATGTTTATGACAAAGGAAGTGAAAGAAACAACAAGTCTGTGTGCGGGTGTGTGTACAGTACAAGTGTGCTTTCGCCCAAGGTTAGCCACACAGACCACACTGATAATGTTCTCGAGGTGTTCTGCTGTCACTGGCTCCTTCAAAGACAAAGTCAAGAAGTAACAATTCATCTGACACCGTGAAGGCTCATGTTTCTAAGATTTTCAACTCTACATCAAAGATGCAGTAATGAATTATCATTATTCTACAATCACTAAATTTCCTATTTAATAAACTTAAGCCCACCATAAATTTGACATGATTTATTTTTTTATTATAGTGTAAATCTGATACTAAGTAAACTTCTATTGCCTCACTGTAGTGAACATGTTAAATCCATAAAGTCAAGTCTATTTAAGGACGGATATTTACTGTAAAGGTACCCTGGGGAATTATCAGTGTAAACAAAGACAGTTTTGTTTACTGGACTTTGAAAGTTTCTGACTACAAAGTATTGTGTGTATCCTTAGGGCCTAAAAGAGCATGCTGAATGCTTTTCCTACCTCATGAAAATTTGCACATTTGTTTTGAAAACTGCATTGTTTAAATCATCCAGCAGTCGCCTTCTTCCTCTCTTTTTTTTACCACATTGCTACCTGTTATGGTGTACTACTGGCACTGGCTGTCAATGTGCTATACCCACTCTCTGCAGTCAGCAGAAATGTGTACCACATCACAGTGTGTCCTCGTGCGCGTGCTACATGGAACATCTCAACAAATCAGTTCTGTACAGTGCCATTAGTAGTATTTCAGCAGGTTTGTTATTACGTCAATAAAACCAGATGCACAGAAACAGATACACCATACATGTAAACCACAAACTCCAGAAAGAAAGACAGAAATACCCAACATAGCAAAAGCTTGCATTTGTGTATCTGTGTGTGTGTGTAAAAAGGGGCCCCACCAACTACTGCCCATCTCCCACCGACTGAATCCCAAACACCTAATAACATGAAAACTACTCTCTTCATTAATATGTTTTAAGGTGTAGAGAAAAAAAAAATCTGTCAATTCTTGTACAGCAAAGGCTCATTTGGCCTGTTGCTATGCAGGTTAGAGGAAGCAGGAGGGGTGGTTAGGGGGCCCACTTCCTCCTCTGTGTGTCATTCAGAGCCCTGTGATTGGAGGTGGCAAGGAGATGGGGCCACAAAGCCAATGAATGAGTCAGGCGGTGAGAAAGAAGGAGTTAGCTCTGGGCACTGACATTGGCAATGCCTGCCAGCTCATGTCTTCTCCACTGGATGGCAGGTTCAGAGGTCAGTGTGGAGGTGAAGCTCTCCTTGGCTGACAAACAGGCTGCTATAAACATGCTTACAATGTGAGAACAGCCTTTTATAAACGTCTATGTGCTTTGTGGGCATTTTTCATATCAGTAATAATAGAAATCAAAGTTAAAAGGCAAGCCTGTTGTCTGTGTGAAGTTGCAGCCGAATTCTAATTTCAACATTACCGTTTGTCACAATGGAAGGAGGGACAGTTGTCACTGTGTGGCCTTTGATCAGTCATATTTTCCCTTGCAACAGTAAACAATTCAGCACATGTTGTCGTGAGACTTTGCTCATTCTATATAGGAAGAGAGGCACTGTGCAGGCGACTGGAGGTTAACCTCCACCACATTTATCTGCAGGGGGGCACACATCCTGTAAACATGCCACTTAGACAGGAGGAGAGTGAGTCTGGGGTTTGGCGGCCACGGTGCTGCAGCCGGCTGTGGAGCACCGTGCCATCGCAGACGACTCAAAGTGACAGCGCTGTAATGAAGTCTGAGGCGCATGGCAGGCTGTACGTCATAATTTCAGGTTCCTTAAAGCCTGACAGGGAATGATTATCATGGATGGTTATTGTCACCCTGCCTCCCTGGGAGACGAGGCGTGCTCTGGGGTTGTTGCACCGTGACATTCAAAGTTACAGTCTCCTTCATATAATGGAGCTGTCCTCTCAGCGCGCTAATGGGAGCGATCCATTTAACCTGTGCCAGAAACACACAGACGAGGAAGTTCCTAATGCGAGGCCTCTCCCGTGGGGACGTCACACTCCCCCCCTGGCTGCTCCCTTCCTGCTGCTTGATTCATTGACTGGCGCTCCTCACTTATCCTCATTCACTGTTCAGTCTGGGGAGACAGGGAGGCTCGCTTCCTGCCGCCTGCTCCACATGCCACTGCTGCACGCCCACCGCACACAAGGACACAGCCGGCGCAACAGACCCAGCTGTACGAAGAGCCAGTGAGGGCCCAGTGAGGGACGGGCTAGACACCTACTGGAATTATGGGTCAATACCACAGGCCTTCGGAAAGCTCGCAGTACACACTCTCTGCAGTTAATAAGGCCTCTCAGATAGAAAAAACATCAGACAATAATGAGAAGGTTTGGTTATTGTCCTGTCTTAATGATGGCAGTTGTATGGGACTGTTAATTTTAGGCTACTCCTGAGGTTGCTGGTTAATGATGGTGCCTAAGCCATGGTCATCTTAAGAATGATAGATGTAGCCACATTCAGTAGTCCATCTTTTGACTGCTGCCGCCTGCCCAACTGACAAATTGTTGCTACATTCCTGAGAGAAAATAATTAGAAACAATTAATGTGTTTCTCTTCTTAGCCATCACATTGCTCCGAAAGCAGTCTCGGTTGTTTAGGAAACATGTTTTGCTGTGATTTATTGTGCTGTATATTTAAGAAATTCAACATAGTACGAATTCAGGCGTGAAGGAAACTAGAATATTCAGTAGGTGACTTGTTTGGATAGTCTGCTTAGGCAATTCATACATTCATTTAAAAAAAAAAAATCTCTTAAAGTAATGTAGTGGGTCAGACAGTAGCACAGCCAAAGTACAAAGATCTGATGCAAGGTTACTCTTGCATTAATGTTCATCTCATCAAAAGTCATAAAATAAGATGGATGAGCTGATTCAAGGACCTCTGTGCTGTTCTAACTTTGGCAGTCTTTGTGAAGGCCAAGTTTTATACACAAAGTCGTTTAAACAATCCTCCCTTTTGCAGTGACACACTTAGCCTTATTAGCTATTATACTGCTATAAACTATACGTGCAAAAATTTAATGATTAAAAAAGCACAATGATTCTAATCAGCTGCCCCCTAATATACTAAAACACTTAATCCATGGAGAGGCCAACTCTCTGGGGAGGCTCAAGAGAAAAATGACTTCTCTGTCTCCAGGCGCTGTTATTTCTGGTCATTTCTAATTGGTTTTAACTAAAAGCAACCACTCCGAGACTCCACAGGTTACTCCAATGCATCGCTATGGAATTGTCTGCAAATAGAAGATATACATCCAAATTAGATTTAGAGGACACCACAATTGTCTTTCAGAAGACGAAAGGAGAAAGGGCAGAAAAAAATAAAAGCATACATGCTCAGTGTACTCAGAAAGGCAAGAAGTTGGAAGATCCCGACGGAGAAGCGATGTTATCAGGGTGACCCTGAGATCATAGGAGCCCTGGCTGACTTGAGGTACCATGTCACACACACTTCGCCCCCTACAAATGTCTCCCAGGCTTCATGTACAACACCCCCCACCCCGTGCAGTTCTGCATTGCTGGGCCTGTGAGTCTCCAGGTGAGTCCTCAGTGCTGTTTGGTGGCTCGTGAATTATACATTGCAGCAGAGGAATTGACGTGGCCCAGGAGGGCCGAGAAACAGCAGGCATGGCTGGGAGGCAGATTGAAGACTCTGACGGAATTTTAATTGTACCGCAGGGAACGCTGCGATAAGTGCTATTGTTATTGGTTAGACACTGCCGCACAGGTTCACTTAGCTGAGAGCTTAAAAAAATGACAAGATCCAAAAACGACAGTATTATACAATGTCCAAGGCTCGAACATGGCACCAACAGCCCTATTGTTAATGACTATTCTGAGGAGTATAGTTCATATCACTGTTGTGCTAATATTTATCATTACGCTCTCTCTGTGCTCAGTATTTATCTGCAACATGCTCAGAGGACCAGTGAAGGTTAGCTATGGCGAGGACGGGAGATTAGGGAAACATCTACAAACTAAACAAGGAACCGCTCAACTAGAAACCACTGAGGCATTCCATTCAGTTGTTTTGTTGTGTGATTCAATACAGTACTGCAGGTGAAAAGCCAAAATGTTAGGGTTTCTGCTGCTCTGATGTTGTTCACTCTGATCCTGGCTCTAGCTGTGCTATACAGTAATTCCCTCTGAGTGCGAGCTGGTCCCGTGGGGCCTGACGGATGCAGGAAGGCCCTGGGCGCTGGTCAAAGTGAGGCCAGGGGCACAGGCAGGCCTCTGTGTACTCTCTGTGCTGGCGGTTCCCAGCCCAGCGGTAATCTCCCAGTGATCCAGCCTCAACCACACATGAAACCCAATAGCCTTTCAGCCCGCACCATAAATAAAGACAAACCACATTCAGCAGACCACCCCGGCTTACTCTACTGTTATTGAGCTACACCGAACAGCAGTCTGACTAGGCCACCACTGCGTGTGTTTACACACTTATATATAAAAGCTTTAACTACAGAGATTTGAAATGGATACGTTGTCAGAGGACCGTTTATTTCAAGTGGTGTAATTACATAAAAACATCATCTATGCCTCTCTGTATTTTTTTATTTACAGAATGTATACAGAAAAATACATCACAATTCCCATTATTACAATGTAGAGGTTAGAGGTTGCTCTGCCTCTCTAGTAGACAAGTAAACACTTGTGAATTTCTATTCACATTACAATATATTACCTTAGCCCTACACAGGTTAAAATCTAAAGAGGAAATACAATTACAGTACCTACAGCTCCAGAGGCATACACTCCAGTTATGCACTTCTTTTTTTTTTTTTACAATAATGGGTTGTATTACAGTATTACAGTTGGCCAATAGAGATGTGCCCCCTTGGGCCAATCTATTCAGAGGAGCTTAAATATTCACAATACGCAGCACACTGCAGTTAAATAAAGAGAATCTCAAATCTACAGTTTGCTTGAAATTGCTTGTTTTCACTTGTTTTGTTTTTCTCTGTCTTCTGTTTCTATGCATGGCTGCAAAGGATGATTCACAGGCCATCTACTTCAGGAAACCACAGCGGTAGGCTGCTTTTGCAAAGGGTATATGACATTTTAACGGATGAAGTGCTGCTCAAGATTTGTTTATTCAACTCCCCTGTCCGAGCTCGGTGTGCATTTCATATCATCTCAAGAATAGCACTTATAAAAGATGGGATTAGAATAGGTGAGTTGATGTGTGCTCTGACAGTTAGTGACAATCTGTTACCAGAGCTGTCCAGGTCTGTCAATAGACTGTACACACAAGCCTGCCTGTGTAATCACCGGGGNNNGGGGGGGGGGGGACTAGAGCTTTGATGACAAACTAATGTCAGCTAATATCAGCTCTATAAAGGCTGACTCAGAAATATATTGGAACCCTTTCATTACCATCACTCATTCAGTCTCAATTCTCATCCAGTAAAGTACAGTACAGCAGGCACTTGTCTAATGAACAAGGGTCTATGGGGAAGGATCACTCTGTGCGAGTGTGTTGGAAGTCAAGGTCCCACAACAGTGGACTCGTGGCTCTGCTGATAAGGACCTGGCTGTAATTGCTCAAAAGGGAGGGAACTGCAGCCCCATTAGGTCTGGTCTTAGCACTTGCCAATAAGCCAAACTGCCCCTCTGAAGCCTCCCATGTAATGAAAACTTCCTCTGAGATGAATTACGTGTCTGTCAATCCACTAATTAATATCATGGACTTGTCTTTTTTGCCTCTCTGCAGTAACGAACTGAGTCAGAGAGATGGGGATTGAGGTATTTCTGAGCACTGGAAGACATAAAGGAAGGAAAAGCAGAGGCAAACTAGCGAACGCGCTGCTACTATGATTCACTGCAGTCATGGTCGGCACTTAGTGCAGCATCTATTTTTCATGTATTTCATAATTAAAACCTGCGAGTTCTGTAAGCCCTCCATGCTCCATGCAGATCAAAGGTAGTCCTATTAGCAGGGAGTTCATCAGTGGAGCCACTCTTCCATTTCCAGGCAACAGAGCCATGCTTAAAGCACAGATACCCTGTAATTACACACATGTGTGATAACGGGACAGCCACGGAGCTGGACTATGATTAATAGAACACAGATCACAGTTTCCTCCTCCTTTTTCAAAGCTAACACAACAGAGGACTTTACACACGAGGATAACCAATGCGTAGCAGATAAAGAGGTTGATGAAAGACTGAATACATATTTCACACATCGCCTCTCGTGGTGCAGGTGGAGTGTGCTTCAGTTTGTTGCCTTCTCCCTCCCCGCTGCATTCTCTATGTAAATGTAATCGGAGGATAACACGGGATAAAGCTCTGCAGAGCAGAGACATGATGCCTCCCTTCTGCGGGGATAGAGGGGTACAAACCCACCTCACATGGTGTAATCAACTGAGTGAGCTGTGTTGCGTTATTTATTTGTCCCATTGACTCTTAGGTAACTTGATGCCATGGGGCGTGCTGTCTACATGCTCAGGCTGTGAGAGATTCTTTCCACCAACACTCTAACTAGACAGCTGATAAACACAGGATCTGTTTTTCATTTGGAAAAAAAAATATATATATCAGTGGTTCCTAACTTTTTCGGCTTGTGACCCCTTAAAACAAAGCAAAGTCTGCTTGCAACCCCTCTTCACAGGTTGCATTTGTTTAACGGTTGTGACCAGTTCAACCAAAGAATGATTTTTTTTTTTTAAATAATTTTTTTAGGTTCAATCATCAAGTAATTTCACAAGAGAAAAGTAAAGATTAGAGGAAAGTCAGAAAAATAAAACGTTATTATGGTGGTCCTGACCTCCAGGTTGGGAACCACTGACATATCTGATATATGTAACAGTAACACATCTAGCAAGGCTAATAGCCTGTAGAGTATTACCATGATTATTTTCATTTTTTGTGTGGTTAAATTTAGTACTAAGTATATGCTTTCAAGTGGCAGAGGAAGCATTCAGATCCTTTACTTAAGCGAAAATAGCAATACCATAGTGTAAAAATACTACATTCTAAGCAAAGAATGGATTCAAAATTTAACAAAACATATGCAAACGTTATCAGCAAAATGTTTCAAAAGAAAAAGTAGCATAAGCAATATTTTAATTGCTGCTTTAAATACTCTCGGGTGGTGTAATTTTATTGTTACAGGTTCTTAATCTGTAAAGTAATTAGTAACTATGACCGTCTAATTTCACTGTCTAATATAGTGGGGTAAAAAGTATAAGATTTCCCTCTGACTTGTAGTGCAGTAGAAGTGTAAAGTAGCATAAAATTGAAATACAAGTACCTCAGAATGACCACATCACCACCCACAATCGAACAATAAGCTCGTACAGCGATTTAAAATGTATGAATTAATATCTAAAAAATCTGCCTACTGTATCTTGCTGCTACAAAGCTTCCTGCTGTCGATGGGGTTATTCTTATGCCATTGCATAACAATGTCAGAGGAAGAACTTGTGGTGAAGTCTTATGAAAGAGTAACTATAATTAGCCATACTAGCATTTGCACACTCATAGGAATAGCAGTTGAGTTGTTTATGCTTTCTTACTGAAAGCATAACAACTCTCCACTCCAGAGCCAAGTTAACGGTAGGGAGCAAACCGCCAAACTTCCTCCAGGCTCATGAGGTCAGTTACAGTTCACGGTACAATTGCCCTGCACTAACAGCTGGACAAGGTAACAGGAAGAGCTGCTGGTTTATCAAGGAGGAAGATGACAATCCTAATATACACTCCTAATGTTACACGATAAAAACAGGGTATTTGTCCAGAAGGCACAGCAAGATAACACATCCTAAAGCCAAGCCAGGTTACAGAGAGGACAGACAGAGGGCAGGGATTTTGCACTTTACACAAGGGAAACATCCAATCAGCATCAGCAATCACAATGCTGGCCTATAACAAAGGCAGTTCTAACCTTCCCCGTGGTGCTTAGGAAGGCTTTGTGGAATACTGCCCATTCCAATAAAGGTTTTTCATCTACATTGCATTATTTTTTATGCAACTATCAACACTGTGATGTAAACGGCCAGACACATGGTGTGAGGAGCATACAGAATACGCAAACAGCCCCATACCCACAACAGACATCCGCAACATATGCACAGACACTGACACTCAATGCAATCACCAAGTCAAGAGGGGTCTGAGGTTGAGGCTGAGAGTGCGTCTAAACTGCAGCCACAGCCATACATTCTCGCAATATGAAAGCTTGCAGCCGTGGCCAGCAGTAATAATTAATAGCATAGTCTATAAGCATTCCATTAGGTGCAAGCAGCTGTCATAAACATCTTAATTAATTTACAAAGCAAGCAACTAGGGAATTATAGCGACGTAAAAATCTGCTTCCCTCTGCCGCTCCATAGCACTGGAACAGATCGGGCTTTTAAATTTTTAAACATGCCTTTCATGTTCTCTAGAGCACTAAAAAGCCTTTGAACAGTCAGCTTGTTAGGAGATGCACCTAGCAGCCCAATACCTATGGGTCGTCTTGCTATTCTTTTCATACAGTGACAAGAGGTTTTGGGCTTCTCTTTGCTTGCTCCGGCTTGACTCAAGGAATCTCTCTCTTCCTGTACGCTATCGGCCCTCCCTCATATTATCCCTGTCACAGTGACATAACTGCACTGTGTTTTCCACCAAACACTCCATCTGAGCTCTCTCCGTCTATCTTTCTCACTTTGGCTATGCTTCTATGATTTTCTTTTTTTGGACAAAGAGGACAAACGTGTTACTTTTAACAATTTTCCTTAAGTCACAGTTACTGATATTAAACTGTTAATATCACAATTTAACAGCAGAAGCATAAAATAGGCTTTCAGATCCAAAACAAAAACCTCTCACTGTGTGCCTTATGTAAGAGGAACATCGTCCTGAGGATACTGGATGATGCAGCTGAGGGACAGCGGCAAAAGAACGAGGATGCCACTCTTGCACTGCACTGTAATCTGGCCAGTATAGTGCCAAAGCAAGGGTCAGAGTGTTGTGGTAAAAACTCTCTGCCTTACCTGCTCTCACTCAGAGAGGGCAAGATTAGACTGGCCACTCCATTATAGGAGAAAGGCTTAAGAGCATTTCCACTTTCAGAGCTGGGATATCAGCAGCTTCTGACACTAAGCAGGGCTGACCCATCATTTTGGAGGGAGTTGAGTGGAGGGTATCAGCTGTCTGCCCAGCAATACAGTTGAGTCTGGACTAAAATCCTTTTTTTCAGTTTAAAAGAAAGAAATACACAGCACTCACAGTACATGCATAATTATTCTATTAAGAAACAGGGCCAGCACCTCCTCATGTCATTAATATATATATTCACTATACGCAATTATGAATCAATTTAACTATGCATAACATCTACAGTATGCCATTTACCAAGCGGACATTGAATTTTAATGTGCCCATTACTCTCTGGAGATAGCCAGGCATCACATATCCCTTTTTTCTCACTCCCATTCTAACCTGTCTCTTCCTCCCCATCTCTCTCCATTCCAGCCCATGCCATATTTGCTTAACCCAGCCAGTGTGACAGCACTCAATGCTAAAGCACTCCCAAGGCAGATGATCAAAGTCAGCAGTCAATTCACATTACAATGCATTGATTTGATGTTTCCTAACCTCCCAGGCCTTTCTCTAATGCTGCCAAGGACCTTCAGGATATTTCACAGTGTACCTCCTTTCCCCAGCTTTTCTCTTTCTCCCTCTCTCTCTTTCTGTGTGTGTGTGTGTGTGTGCGCGCACAGTGTCTGCAACTGAAAATATGGTTGACAGAGATGTTTCTCTGGTCCTGTTTGCATATGATTTGAGTCTATATTCTGTCTAGTTCAAAAACAGACGGTTTAAAATACCAGACCTGACTCAAAGCCCAGCAGTAATTCATATGAGGCCGACCACTTCAAAACCACACTCCTTTTACAATGTAATTATTGCCCCTCATTCACCTGCAGTTTCAAATATTGTTTTAGAGTAAATCACCCCCTTGTTCTCATATACCACACTTCGTTTGCTTCTCATCACTTATTCATTTGCAATTCTTTATTGAGTTGGCTTCTATGCTTTAGCGACTGCCATTTCCCTCTGAGGGGATGTTCAGAGCACTTCCATGTTTTATTCAATTATGAAAACCTAATATGGTGGAAAGGTGTGCATGGCGCTCACTCATATCCATGCATTATTTCACACATATTTATTCTGCCTCTCTGTTGTTGGGGGGAAGACACTTAAACAAGCAGCCCAAACAGATGCAGGCTCTTCTGTTTCTGGCCTTGACCCCTGTGTGTAGGGTTAATAAGGGCCACAGACAGACAGAGAGAGACATAGGATTACATATCCATGTATAACAACTGAATGTATTGCATCTGTCTTGCTTTTGGGGGGAACAGAGTTACTTTTTTTTTCACTCAGAGGTTGTCAAAAAGCGTAAGCATCATGGCCACGGCACAGTGACACACTGACCTACAAGCACAAAGGAGAACTTTGTCTGCCTTGATAAACACACACGCACAAACACACACAGAAAGAGCGAGATAGAGGAGAAGGAGAGAGAGAGTGTGAAAGAGGGAAAGGAGGAGAGAGAAATAAGAACTATTGATTTATGTAAGAGAGGCATTCCTTAAACAGCATTAGTCATCATGGTTGTGTGCAGCAAGCTGGCTCTTTAATTATTCCTCAGAAGCCAGACAAACTCAGCGCGGCGTGAAGAGCGCCTATTGATTTCTGCCAGGCAGATGGGACACACTTACTTATAGCAATTCACAGACCATGTGGATGATCAGAAAGACAGAGATGGTACTTACCTCCTATTCAATCTACAGAGCAACAACAGAGCAACTGTTAAGACTGGCCATTAGGCAGGTGAGGCAGACTCAAGAGTACGTCAGGTCAGACTACAGAGGTAAGAGGACCTGTTGTTTCTTGGCGACTGTATCCGACAGGTGAGTGGCACCTCCTGTGGCACGTCGCAGTTAGAGAGCCAACATAGCAAGAGGAGACGAGCTACATGTTATTGAGCTGAGTGTGAAGAGTGGGTTAAATGAGGGGATGATGATGGGATAGGTGACTTTTTTTACATATGGCTTGTGATTCATGCTCTGATGTATTCAGTGGGGCTGCAATTAACAAGTGTTTTCACTGATTAATAATTTATTGGATTAATTGATTTAATGTTTAGTCTGAAAATGTCAAATTACAGTATAAGGACAAATTTCCAAGATGACGTCTTTCAATTTCTTATTTTGTCCAACCGACAGACAAAACCCCAAAGATATTCAATTTTCTATAACAACATAAAAAAAGAAAAGCGGCAAATCCTCACGTTTGAGAAGTTGGATTCAGTAAATATTTGCTAATTTTTCTTAATAAATTATTTTGATTGCTGATTAATTTTCTGTCATTCTAATAATCATTCAATCGACTAACTGTTTCGTCACTATTGCATAGTCTTGAGTTTCTGTTTGATTAGGCTCTTGCATGGATGTGAGAGAGAGAGAGAGAGAGAGAGAGAGAGAGAAAGAGACAATAAAGACAGTGATGGAGTACGTGTTGTCTGCTCAACACAGTTACATACAGTAAGTTCTTTGCCCAAAAGACCAGCTTTCAAGAACAAGAAGGATATCTAGAGGACATAATCAAAAAGAACTGGAAGACCAGATATCTAACACTATGGTGTAGGCTGCTTGATACACCAAATCTACAGTAGGATATTAAAATGCTCCAATTAAATATCAAATAATCCATAACAAACACAAATTACACATAGAAAGCTTTAGTATAAGACTCCATCTGTCTTGCTAGTATGCCTTTTTTGGAGCTGACTGCTCATCTTCTGTGAGGTCTGCGTTTTAAAGTGCCACTCTATTGTTATTTTATGAGAAGGGCTGAACACAGAGCCAGAGCCTCGTCTGAGCTGTGGAGGGAGAATTCCCCTGCATGGCTACACAAAACACAGACAGCACATTTAGAGATGTCAACCCCTAACTAGAGAACAGTCGGTGAGGTGAACCCACTAACCCCATGTCTTCACCATGTCTAGCCAGGCTGCTCTGGAAACCCCAGTTAAAAATGCATTTGGTGTAGCTGATGCAGCGGGCAGACCATGCTAGGCATGCCAGGCAGGCTAGCAGGCTCACATGTGCTGCTCGCAACCCTGGTTAGCGAAATGCCACTACTGTATGCCTCATCACCGCTGCTTCCCCTGCACTTACATAATTTACACAAGCAAAGGGAGGGGAGGACAGCAGGGGGGGTTGGGCGGGTGGGGGTGCTGAGCTACGGGGCGCTCACGTCCAATTGCGTTTGGCCATGTGGAGAGACAAATACGACAGTACGAGGGGAGCTCATGCCACAGCGGGCTTTGATGACTACATGCTGAGACGCCCCTACGACATGCTGATAGACAGTAGAAAGACCCCACCCCTCCTTTGCATTTACGAAGCCAAGCGGAATATAGACGCAACAGGAACAAGGCAGAGAGTCTGAGCACATTAGAGGTGCACTGATCCAAGACCATGGCATGGTTATTTATTAATCAGCTGAGCTTAGCTAACTGCCTGCTTAGATGAACAGCACAAGCTTGTGGTACATTGCAGCATCAGCCCCAAGACAGCAAAACTGTTGACATAATGCAACTTAAAATACATGATGCGTTAACTTCAGATAAAGCTGTTCGCCAGTGAAATTTTGTATTTCCTGATATTTTCATTTTCATGTAGCATGTAGCACTTTTCCATTAAGGATCACATGGAGTGTGAAAATAACACGATCTAACACAGAGAACAAACAATCTAAAGCTTAGCACTGTAAATCCATTTGTGCTTATTTGGCTGCAAAACAAAACATTACTATGTGATCCAAAGTAAATACTGTCAGAGTGTACAGCAAACAAAGAATGTTTGCCCATTTGCACATTATTCATCTCCTAGGGTGAAGTCAGTGATGAGTAACAGCATGGCGATGTTGTCAGTAAATACACTCTAACATACACAAAATCACCCCTTTCATGTTGTACTTTTGGAGTTCACTGGCACCACAACACTGTGCGCTGACAATGTTTTTTGCCAATTTCAACACCTCACAGTTGGGGTGTCAGCACATTGAAATGGTGTTGAGAAACATAGCCTTTTAACTGAGACGAAACATCTCTTGGAGAAAAAAAAAAAGAGAAAAGAAAAACAGAATGGGATGCAATTCTCCAGAGTGTATCCCCCTCATGTCTCTTCCACTGTTTTTTTGGCAGGCCCGGGTAATACACAGGAAAGCACTGGCACACAACACTCTCTCTACCTGAACACAAAGGGAAACATCTCAGCCTGGAGTTTGGGCTTCAGAGACTAATAGGAGGCTTGCACATCACCACAGGGAAAACAAGTGATAGGCTCTCCATTGGCTTATATTGTTGATGCAAGCTTTACAGACTGAAGTGTTTTTGCTAAGTTCTTCATTACTTCAGGAGCCATTTACGCAGGTGCCACGAAGGAGTGATGGAGGCATCTGAGAACGTTTGAGGAACAGGCAGTGAGCAGGAGAGGTAGAAAGTTGATGTGGTCATTACTAGACATTTCCTTTCATCATTTCTGAGACTACCTCACACACTCTCTCATTCTCCCAGACTTCTGCGGCACTGAGCTGAGAGAACCTAAGCCTCTTGGACAGTTCATTTAGGATAATGCAATGATGAGAAATGGGGAGGGGGAGTGTGTGTGTGTGTGTGTGTGTGTTCGTGCGCGCCAAATCATGTCTAATAAATGTATCTTTTCAAAATGTCTCCTCTGACTCAAACACATTTCAAGCGAGATGCAAAACACGTCAGCGAAGACAAGAATGATTATTTTCATAACCTGCTGAAACATAAAAAGGCAATCTAAAGTGCAGACATATAATTATTTTATGAAATCAAACAACACAAAAAGGATATTTCAAAGAAATTTTCACATAAAAAAGATGGAACAGAAATTATCTAGGGGCTTTTTTCCCTTTCTTCAGACTTCAGAAAAGAGAAATTTATTTCTGCCTTCATCTCTAAATTGGATGCAATTTATTGCCTCTCCAAAGCTCATTTTTCACTGGCTTGCAGGATCCATGGGCCATGGCAGGCAATGCGTATCTGCCCGCCTCCCCTGGCCTCGGGTGCTAATATGTGGAAACTGGCCTGGGGATATGGAGCCCAACCAATGGAAGAGGAGGCAGAGGGACAGAGGAGAGAATCAATCCCTAATCGCTGAGGAGTAGGGAGTAGGAGGGGTGAAGAGGAAGTGAA
>NTHP01000001.1:1642013-1665901 GCA_003416845.1 Oplegnathus fasciatus | reverse complement strand
AAAAAAAATCAGGAGAGAGAAAAGACAGAAAGCAGTGTGTTTACCAGCAGACATTTGGGTGCTGTCAGCTGACTGCAAGAGCTCTGGGATGTCAGAGAAAGAAAAGGGAGTTATATAACCAGGCTGTTATAGCAGGGGGAGAGAGTGAGAGAGACAGACAGACAGAGACGGAGACAGAGAAGGAGAGAGGGACCAGAAAAAAAAAGAAACATCGCCATTTAAAGTGACAGGGACAACATGATCAAAGCAAAAACAAACATGGTACATGGTGCTGCCTGCACAGACAGCAGACAGAGGCAGGTGAGTGTCCGACGAGCAGAGATCTCTGGTGAGTAGTTAAAAATGCAGGCACCACACAGATGTGAACACAGGTCAGAGGTTATTACATCCATCATGTATGCATTATCTTAACGTAGGCTCTCATGTAAGCAATGCTTGCATGCCCCTGGAGCCACATGGTTGCCTGGTTAGCTCTGCACTTTTTGGGCTTCATCCAGCTCCACAGAAAGGAACCTCAGATAGTCCAAGCCGCACCACAAGCCAATACCCACTAAAAGGCCACTAATAGCCTCTAAAAGTCCACTCAACCCTACAGTGCCCACCCATCAACTAGCTTTCCATTTGAGCTGGACTCCATCAGTTTGGTATGTGGCTTACTGTAACATAATAAAAAATCTAATGGTCTCATTTGTGGAGGATGCAAAATAAGAGCTTAATTTGAGAAATCTGTTCTGTTTGACACCACACACGTTGTGCAGCCACACATGAACATTAAGTACAGTTAGCTCAAGGTGCATTCTGTCCTGTGACCTTGCTGTTACACTTCCGCAGAGCAATGAATAACTATCGCATTTCTTTGGCTGACAGCTGACACCAAGAGGCCCAGGTGATATACGAGACATGACAAGTGATTCTAATTAAATGTAGAGCTTGTGGATGTAAAGTGGCAGGAAGGGAACAAATCCTGTCCAGGCAGCAAGCGGCAAAGCGGCATGCCTTGCTCCAAACGAGATGAGCCGGGCTGTCAGGGCTGCCTCAGCTGTCCTGTAAACCTGGGCCCAGCTCCCCAGGGGGACTGACAGGTTTCAGCTGGAGGGGAGAAGGCACACCGCAAGCCTCCTGCCCTTCCACAACAACAAACACATGACACACAAACAGGCAGTTCTGATGCAAAGCAAAAGCCATGTGGACCATGTGCATTTGTCACATAACTGAGTACTAAAAAGGTACAAAGCATGGTCGTCTGTATCCTGAGCCCAGATGAAGGCTGTCATCTAGGTTCCGGTGTGATTCGGTGACTAAATAAAAAAACAGGCTACAATCACAAAGAATCAATAGATACAGGAAGCAAGACACCTCTGTTGATGCTGCATCCCACTTGTATTTTCACCACGACTGTATTCATCCAGCTCAGGTTGAGAACAAAGGACTAGACATGGTGAGAGTTTTTTCGCAGACAGCAGGTTTGTTTTTTTCAGGACATGGCAGAGGACCCAATGGTACTCAAGGCAAACATGAGTGTGTCAGTATGTGACACAGGACTGCACTTTACAGAGGACACTCACGGGGGCCTTCAGCTTCCCAATCAGACCCCCGGAGACAACCCTCACCATATCAGTTAACCTTTGACCCATCTGCAACAACTTGGGTCCCAAGAGTCACGGTCAGCCAGCTGAAAGACAATGTACATCACGTTCTTTTCGACTGACAGAAGCAGTCATGTTAGTTGGCATCTGTCCACTCCGGAAAATGAAGGAACAGCAGTCTATCATAAGCTCATCTAATGCCGACCAGGAAATATTTCTTTGATAATACAAAGTCATGGCTCAATGCTTTCGGTTCTCTCCAGCAAAGCAGGGCCTGACTTGATACATCTGGCTTACAACCTGTCGATTTTTCCACTATGGCAGTAAAATATAATGTCTTCAGCATGACACTGAAAATGATTTAAACACAACGTGCATTCAAATATGTGCACTTTGTAGTTGTTGGTTGCTGAAATGTGTTTTTCATTTCAGTGTTCCAGAAATACACTTTTTAAGCCTGGAAATCTCTCCTGCGGGTTATTCTGTGCAGTGACTGTCATGTACTGAATTTGGCCAACAGACAGATGCTAAAATTGCAAGAAAAAAAATTATTGTTTTAGGTCCCTTCATTACGTATCCCAGAGTCAGGTCTTGGGACAAATACTTTGGAATTCTTCATGTAAAAATTGAATAAATTGATATATGGAAAAGAAAAAAATAGAAACTATTTGTATAAAACAAGCAGTCCTTAACTTTTCTGAAAGGTTATTTAGCCTCCATCATGTTGCATCAATTCACCACCTAATGTTGTGTGCTATGTGAATAGACAGATAGCTCAACAGACATTTTGACATGTCATAGCAGGAAATGCAAAGGTGCAATTAATAACATATATGATGGCAGCATCCCATTTAGATGAGCCAGTTCCAGGGACCCTGGCTCACAGGAAAGGCTGTCTGGGACATTTAAATGTAAGACACCCATTATTAATGTTATTAGTTACACACGTGCTATGAAGTCAAATGTCTGCCATGAAAAAGGGAGATTGAGATTGCTAACACTGCTGTTGTGAGAGTAAATCTCAAGATTAATGGGTATAGTGGGAACAAATCTAACAAGACATGACAAATCAAGGTATTATCGAGTATTATGAAGGTACTATTAAAGGAATAGTTTGACATTTTTCTGTTTCCAGTCTTTATGCTAAGCTAAGCTAATTTGCTGCTGGCTGTCGCTTCATATTTACAGTACACATATGAGAGTAATATCGATCTTCTCATCTAACTCTAGGCAAGAGAGCAAATAAGTCTGCTTCCCAAAATGTCAACCCACTCCTTAAAAGTAAGGCAATCGTCACAAAAAACCCTCTGAGATTCTGAATGGACTGCTCAATGGCAGCTATAGCAGGATTAAGTAACCGTCTGCTCACAAGGTTCAGAATGCAGTGTGTTTGACTGAAGACAAAAACCTTGAAATTAAATGTAAATACATTTAATTTGCTCCCATTCTGTTTTTGTGTTGTCAAGTTTGTTGCCCCTTTCATTTGCGACATCTGTCTTTTTCAGATGCTTGCCGCTGGGCCCCAGTCCATTTACTTTCTTTGGCCCACAGCAACCAGACCCTGCAGTTTGCCCCGCCCCCCTGTCCAGCCCACAATCCCTCTATTTTGGGTGTCTCACAAAGCCACTGATGTGATTAGAGAGGATGATGATTACAGTTACATAACAGAATCAAATTAATTTGTGGCCTGAACACAGCAGTGGCAGCAGGAAATCACTCAAGCTCTCAAATCTCCCTTTCTCTTGGTTGCCCCTGTGTTCCCTATCTTCACTCAACACCCCTCCCTCCCCCTTTCCTGCACCCACTGCCCCCTCCTAGAACACACAGACACACCCCTCTCTCCTCCCTGCCCCTCCCTCTAGTCAATTAAAGTCACATCGAGGGATTAAAAGGAAGTAGGTCAGTGGAGCATTGCTGGGGGAAAAAAATGCAACACACCACGTCAGGAGTCACTGTATCGACCTTGTGAAACACAGACCAAACTCGTGGCGGCTTGTGATCTCATCCTGCCTCGACCAATGCCGGGGCTCCTCACAGAAGCCAGGTTCAAATCCCACAGACCAAGCTTTGCCCTCACCTTGATTTCTCTGCAGCTCACAGGAAACCCCCCTGGAGGGCAGCCTAGGGAGCTAGGCTTTGGTGGCGGACACTTGATACCCTCTACAGAATGCTTTGTCTCCAGTCCCCTGAACAGATCCTCTTCAAATGCAGGATTATAGCAGTGCTACAGGCAATGAGAGCCCCATAGCTCCACTGTGAGCAGACAATGCCAATAGCCACCGTGCAAGGCAGAAACAGTACACATGCTGTGACACTTTCATATCCCTTTCGACAGTAGATGCACATACTGTACGACGCAGGTCTACTGAATGCACATTCTGACTGCCTTTGATCCATTCATACTGTAAAAGATTTTTGTCACAGGTTAATCCCTTGCCCTTACTGTTTACAGTCTCAAATCTGCTACTGTACTTACATATGCATTACTGATATGTAACATACTGAAAGTGGCAAACAAAATTACAGTATCATTTTAGCTTTTTACCTACAAATTGAGCATACTTTACATTTTTCTGTATAGTTATAGATTTTTGGATGTACAGTACTACCTATAGAGACTGCCATTGGTTTCTATTCTGTTCCATACAGTATGAAAATCAATTAGCAGACTGTTGCTTGATAATACAGCTTATGTGGAGAATGTTTTGGAAAATCGGCACCATTCAAGCAAGTTTTAAGACTCTACTGACTTATTCTTATACTGAGGAAAATTGATGGAAACCAATGGGTGCCTGAAAAGGTAGAACGAGTACATGAAAAGACAACAGCACGGTTGCAAAATCATGACCTGTGATGTGAAGTATATGTTAACTGTAGTAAATGGACTAAAACATGAAAAACCACTGGTACTGTATGGTCCAATTTCATTTCCATCATCATGCTTGATTTCTTTCATACAAGTTGTGCTCTCTGTCTCACTCCTCCTTCCTCTAACCGTCTTTAAATGAGTCTGGGGGCTGTTTAAATGTTCTTTAAACATAAATAACATTCAGTTATCAAATTACACTCTGTATTTTAAATGCCTGTTTACCAAAACTGAGCAGAAGAGCGTTCGTGCATTCAGATCAACCTCCAAGGCAGGTTTAAACTACCCAACTGTTTCCATCTGAATGCAGTATTAGAAGCGATCTCCACTGTGTGATGAAATCTCAGCATGGGGAGGTGAGCAGGGAAAAGGCCTCGCTTGTGCTGTGGCATGACAGAGTGGTGCGGCTGTCAACATATTGTACTGTATATGTCCAACTTAATCAGCCTCATATTCAGCACAAACTATAGAGGAGTGAATAATAATGGGAAACAAAGTAACAAGCTTGTCATCGCTGCACATTAACAAGTGAAAATGACTTGGCTAGTTCCACGCTCACCAGCTGTGAACGACTTGACAAATAATGTAAAAAGGGTTTTTCTATGACAGTCGCAGAGACGAGGCGACACATCTAATCGTTTAGCATGTATTGAGATGACAAAGGGTTTGAAGTAAAGGGATGCTGAAAGTAATTTGTTTACTTTCTTGATAACAGCCAGACTACAGAACGACAAGATTAATAGGCTGGACACTGAGAACGACAGAAAAATGATAACACAATTTATTTTTGCCTTTCCAAAGCAATACTGTAAATCAAGTTAATGACATACTTGTTGATGTATGATAATAAAATATGTTTGAGCATTGTGCTGGCTGTTGTATTTAGAGTTTACTTGGACATTGTAAGGATTTAATAATAAAGATGCAATACATTGTTTGTGGTGTCAGACATTCGCGTGGGTCATCTATTGCAGGCACTAATCTGGAAAGTCATTTAATAATACAATTCGTGTGAATAAATTGACATTTACCACATTTACTTAATGTTACATGACTGCCTTGATTTATTTCATTTGACTGTTTTTCATAAGGTCATTGTGTTGAATCAAGCTTGTGGTTGGGAAATTCCCATCACAACCACTCACAGTCTGAGGACTTGACTCTCTCCCCACCTGTGGGGTGTGTTGTGATGTGAGTGTGTTGCTCCATGAGGAAATGAGAAAGTCTTACTTCATTTACATGCATTATGTCACTCAAGCTTACTTTTTATATAACATGAGCACACCCATCATAGCCATAACCTTCTTCTTCATTGCAATGAGGGTCCCAGGTTCTGTAGCTAGTCTTTAAAAGGTGACTGAAGTACAGTTTAGCGAGGTAACATAATACAACAGTCTCACTAGTCCTGAATATAATGTGGAATAGGTGTTATAAAGTATTTTTACTTACATTTACATTTACATACAATTACATTTTGTTAATGAAAAAACATATTGGAGAGAAGCCACGCTACTATGTAAACATACGGTAGAATGTAAACTTTAAATGTTTGCAGATGATCAGTTTTAATATAGAGCTGCTGCACTGACAAATCTCATTACCACTAAGCTACCTGACTGATATAGATATATGAGTAAACTCAATAAAACATGTACAAACAGACAGAAAGGTAGAAACTGTTGTCATCAGTCTGCAAAACTGATTTACAGAGCCACGCTGAGATCGACAGAGTTGATTTAAGGTGTGGGCAGACAAGTAAAGCTGCAGCCCCACCAAAGTCAGAGGGATTTGCAGCGCCATGTCTAATGCTCCCTGATGACCACTAAAGGGCCGAGATGGAGGAAATGAAATAATTCCTTTTGACATCAGATAGTTCCAAAAAACTTTTCCAAGTTGAGCTCATAATGCAGCTCTCTTACTGCCCATCTACAGTAACTCTTTGAAACATACATCTGCAGTGCTGCAGTACAACTAAAAAATAAAATAGTATCACGAGTGTTTCAGTGAAGGTTATTTAGTTATTGTTAAAATTGTGTTGGATTTCTATCAATAAAGTCATAATTTGCAGTGATTTTTCGTCTTTAACTAAGAACTATTATTGAGTAACTAGCACAGTATTGTGTGATTATCTCTGATGATGAGGCATGAAGGAATCAATACTTTCTGTGACAGCAGTGTTTTGCTTTGTGAGTGACAACAGTCATCATGTGGATAGGTGAGGCCTGTTCAAAGAGTCCATTTACAGCAATCAGTATTTCATTATACTACTGAGAGTATAGGTTAATGTAGTTTATAGAGTGCTATTACATATATTAAAAAAAGAATAGTACACTTTCAAACATCATTTTCCAGAAGGTAAATGTCATAACATTGGATAAATAGTTTACTAAACATTGCTTTAGGAATTTGAATTAAGGATGAATACAAACTTACAGTTTAACAGTTGAACTGAACTGTTACTCTGGAGAAAAACAAACAATGTAACAAGGAAGATAATTGAATTAGCAGAAAAGGTGGAAATCAGAAATACACATGCAAATTAGAATATATTGGATTAAATTGTTCTTGACAATGTTACATTGGCTGTATCTAAGCTTTCAATGGTTACAAATGAAAATATTTTTAATATTTTAACATATCACCACCTATAAACGTACAAAGCCTTCAGATTGATGAGTTTTACTGTAATACCAACAAACTATGAAGTTGAAATCAACTATGTGATTAGTAATCACATTGTGATGCGTTTTATTGTAAATTGTACACTTTAAATTTACATACTGTAAGCCCTCACGTGAGAGTCTAAAGGCGTTCAAATGAAAAAATGTTCAGGTCAGTGGTGATATGGTTAATTCTGTTTAGGAGTTTGATCTTTAGGAGAAACTTCTATAATCTGATGATCCAGAATTGAATGACAACAGGATGCCCGAGGACGCGATCTAACAATCCACTTGTTAGTGGACTTGTTAACAGGGCTATATCTCAGCACACAGCTTTCATTAAGGCATCAAAATAAAAAGCAAATCGTTCCACTCCCAAGCAGCGGTACACTGGGAACAATGTTGTTGCTAGATGATGATAGGCTAATCAGCTTCAGATGCAACTAGAGACACTCGCACGCTGACTCAACTTCTCCTCTGCCTATGCGATGAAATACTACACTGTCGGAGACACTGATTCCTGATAAAAACAAAAAGTGGTCAAGCCTGCCACATCAACACTACATCAAGGAAAAGCCCTGGCAGGGATGTTGGCTCGAGTCCATCTCCTCAGACTTCCTCCATAATGAGCATGTTATCGCATCCTGATTTCAATTAGAGCAGGACACAGATCTAGACAGCTGCATGTTAAAGTGTCTGCACCTCAGGATTCCCCACCGTTATCAGATGAGGAGATGACTGAGACAAACTTGATTGGTTCTGTGACAAATTGCCGCTGGTCACGGTTTGAAAATCCATTTGTTGCGCCTATCATACAAAGAAATCAAAAGATTTGATGATATGAGAATTTTGATTAGATAAACGTTGTCGGGGATCACATAAAACTAATATCTAGAGTTCTCACATCTTGCTGTATGTGAGGTTGAAAGGCCCAGCCTGCATAAAGTGGATGCACTCAACCCTTTAGTTGAAAGAATGATTGTTGATACAAACTCAAAAAAAAGGGATTATTACGTATTTCCTGTGATAAATATACAAAGAAATAAAACTTGCTCTGATCCTCCCTCTGATCAAAAAGATTCAGAACCACATTATGCATCTGTACATAAAAACAGTGGCTATGCTCTGCTATTTTGTCAAAGCATCCTCAACAAAAAAGTTCACATATATATTAGGAGGTAAAAATGAATGAAGATAGCAGCATTGCTAGCAAGATTAGCCATTCTGACCCTTTGTAGAAATGGCTGTGACAGTGTGAAATTCCACAGACTCGTCACTGTGAGGATGAAAGTCTAAGAAAAGCGAGGGATGAAATCTGCATCCCCGAAAGAGCCTGCTGCTCTAATCTTTGCATTGTGAAAGCAAAAGACGAGTGAGTCAGATTTACGTCACTATTTGTTTGCTCTTTTTTCCACCCACAAATGCCTCTTCCTGCTTCCTCTTTCAGACTTGCCTTTAGGAGATGAATCGTTTTACAGTTTAGTTCCTCATTTAAATGAAGTGGGCGGGATGTGGGGAGGGTATTTTAATCACTTATATAAATATTTGCATTCACATGGGCTGACCCTTGGAATAGTCTATTACTTCATCTCTTTCACCCGCTGGCCCCCACCTCTCATCCAGACACGCTTATTTACCTCTTCTGCTCACCCATTCAATAAGACTCCAACCAGCCTAGAGACATTAGCATAGCCACACAGCTCCACAGACCAGACGGCTATGCAGCTTTGTTCTCCGCTTTGTTCTGAGGGGACAAATAAAAGCCTGCTATGTGAGACTAGGAGCAGAGGAGGAAAGGGGGGTTGGACCACTGGGGAGACTGGCAAGTCCTCTGTTTCTACCCTCTAATGCTTTGACAGTAGAGTAATAAATTGATCATAGCGTTGGGCATGATGCCGACCTTGAGATTTCCTCTTAAAGTAGTAGCCGGGCAGCGGGAAGAGATAGGTGGTCATCATCCGACTACAATGCGTGTGTGATTTACTGGGAAGACTCAACGATAGTGATCTGGGATGGATCTCAGAAGAGACAGGGCTCCTGCATCTTTAATTGTTCAGAGGAACAGAGCCTCATCACAATTATAGAGCATTCAGGAAGCCTCCAAACTCATTTAGCTCTCCTCATCTGGGAACAGGAATCCACTAAACACAAATTCCTCTTCTGCAGCCTGCGGCAAAAAGCCTTCTTTTTTTTTTTTTTAAAGATTAATAAGATAAGAGATTTAAGAATATCCAAAAGACAGAGGAAAAGACTCATTGTTCAAAATGAAACATCTCAGCGTGTCAGCATGTACAGAGGGGAAGAAAGATGCACCAAAAACTTGATGTCCTTATTGTCCATTTCATTACTTTAATTAAAACTTAAGTAAGCTCTAAAAATATACATATTTTTTTCACTGTGCAAAATAATCTCATTATGTCTGGTCTTTTAGTCTGCTCATCGTCTGCCTGTCTGTGGTGATCACACAGGGACAGTGAGTGAAACATGAGCTCATGAGAGAGAAAACATGCGCAAGGCAATACACCTAACATTCATTACAAACCCTCTCATCTCTCCGTGCACTCATAATCTGCTTCCCCTTCCAGTGCACGAGCCAAATTATAACTATAATTGAAACATTGCACATGTTTAGCAAATGTGAGCTCCCTCATCCATGAGGAGACGGAGGCAGGAGATGCATTAAAACAAATAAACTAATCAAGTCGATCCTGCGCGACACACTCGTCAAAGATAAACACACAAACAATTTGTACCGGCGCTGCACGTCGAGATAGGCAGATGTGAGAGAAGGTGATGTTGCAGGAATAGCTATGGGCTTGTACACAAAATGCCAAAGAGTCTTTAGAGTCATATCCTTTCTCATCTTAATGGATATATGGCCGTATACATCGTAGCCATTGTGATGGATGTCCCTGGGAACCAGGCAGTAAGTGCACTCTGATTCCTCGCATAGCCCATAGTGAGATGCAGCATCACAGAATGAAGCCCAGAGTGATGGAAAGGTGTGACCAGGTGTATCTCTCTCTCTCTCTCTCTCTCACACACACACACACACACAAGCACAACTCTATACTTTACCCCTTGAAGCAATCCACGTGAAGCTTTCAAGGGCCATGAGAGTGAATAAATATTTGAGGTAAAGTAAGCACGCTGTTCCTTTACCCTTGACAGTGTACATTTTTAATGCTGCCACAGACCGGCCGACCACTTTATTGTTCCTTTTCAGGAGGAGCAATGTTTACAAGGAGCTCTTTACCCAGGTGGCCTTTGCTGATATTTAGCTGCATGGGACTGTAAGCACTGAAGACTTCATCTGCTCTCTTTCAGGAGTTATGATTTTGTAAATCACTGCAGGATTTTCTAATCAAGACAAGAGCCATGTTTGTTTTTGCTTGCCATCAGCGGCAGCAAGGACTGTGGAGCAGTCAGATTTAGTCAGGAAAAAGAATGTCACCAACATACACCTGTAGAGGGCATTGTGATGCATGTAAGGAACGGTGCCCCTGCTATGTGCCTTGTGAAGCCGCTGAGGAAAACACAGACATGGCACAACTGTCACCACAGTGCGAGTCTCCTTCTGCGTAATCACATCACCCTGATCACGGCTCTTTAGTCATCATGGTCACATGAGAGAGGGGAAAAAGAAGTGACATAATTTCCTCCATTTCAGCACATCTGTTCCACATCTGACAGCCATCCAGACAGATTTAGTGAGGTTTTCTGCCCCTGCTGTGGAGATTGTAAACAGGCCATTCAGCTTGTGTTGTTAACTCAAACAAGATGTGAGGCCCTGGGCCAAGTCTGCGCTCAACCTGGGGCCTTCTGATTACGCTGGACTCGGGACAGATTCGGCCCCCTTGCTGAATGTCAGCGTAAGCCACAACACCTGGTCTGAGATCAGTGAGGGAGCACAGAGAAGGCACAGGCTCCGGGAAGAGGGGTTTGTCTGCCGTAAGCCAGGGCTGCTCGGCAGATAACTGTGTTGCGTAACACTGCCCACTTCAACACTAGCCTTAATAAGGAGAGAGCCTTTCAATTCGCCTCACAATGACGAGCTGTAGAGGAGAGAGTGAGAGAAGAAAAGCACGGGGCTGCAGGAATCCCATTTGTATTTTCAAGATGAGCTCTCTCTTGACAAAGGTGTCGCTCGTAAGTATCACTGTGTAATGTGGCTAATCTCACACCGAAGATATTGTAAATGACTGCTTAAGACCTCTCGTTCGTCTGCTGCACTGCTGGCACTCGTCCATTTGATCAGCATCATTTAGCACATAAACATGCTGCCGGTGACAGGTATCAGAGCTGCCTCTGTAATCATACACATACCTCAGCACTGTGGCATGTCCTCATCTATCTCCCTCTCCTCAGAGGCAGCACAGCCTCCCAATCAGAATGGATAATACCCTGTGGACCAACTACCACGGTCTTCACAGACAGAGAAACACTCTGCAGCTAAAAAGAAAAGACAGCCAAGGCCCGTTTAGCATTGGTGTGTTGACACTAATGGACACACAGACTACACCCTCATGTTTGAGAATAAGGATATTATGCAGACATCCGGCTATCCCTTCGCTTTCCTCCCTAAAGCATAAGGTGGCGGGGGAACAATTGGTTTCATGGGTGCTGTGGGGTATCATTTGGTAAGGTCTCCCTGTCTCTGCCTCTACTTTGTGAGCTGGAGCTGGTGGAGTTTAAGAGGAAGGGGTATTATCTCAGACTCTTGCCAGCCCAGTGCACTCTTTGGGATAATGTTCTTATTGGGCGTGATCCTCCGACTGCAGAAGTCATGCTGTCTTTACTCAGAAAAGCAGAGGGGGGACTGGAGGTGGGTGGCTGGCTTCGCCCAGCAGATTTAAAAAAGAAAAAAATAAAGTTTCTGTTACACTTGCTTGAACCCACATGTTTGCAGAAAATTAGAGAATTAAGGGGGTTCATATTGCCATAATTACTATTATAATCGCGTGAGAAATGCAAGAAAAAGACACTCATTTATTAGATCTCACTGGTGAAAAACAACCGACTTCCAATTTAGGATTTATTCTTATATTTAATATGAGAAATTTGAAATTTTTTGTTTTAAAACCTAGTTTCAGTTTACCTTTGGCAAATATTTTGTGGTGAAATATACAAAAACAGAGGATTTCTTCTCCAGCAGTTTTTGTGCACCTGTTTGACTGTGCTCTTGCTAACCAAACAAACCACTCAGGAGGTCATGGACCAAAGGGAGAACACTTCATCTATTCTCTACACGGCAAACTTTGAAGACATTTTTTCAGTTGTAACTATAAGCTATGTCAATATTTGACTCAGACACGGACAGGATGTTCGGGGGAAGCCAGAGGGATATACAGTTCCATAAGTACATTATAACACAGGAATGCAATAACAGTATGAGTGTCTAATAACGCTGTATGGACATACTGTAGAAACAGGTACAACCTCAGCAGACCAGAACAGGATCATAGGTTGGTGCCACGATTGTCTCTGAGCTCACAGAATTAAACATAGCATTATGTTAGCATCTCCCCTCCAGCATCACATCAGAGAGTCTTTTGAAGAATAAATAAACAATCTACGAGGCTTCAGGTGACAACATAGCATACTGGCAGCTCCTCAGCATCTGATAAGGTCCATCTCCTTGCCCGTGGCTCACAATCGGAGAGATCAATTTCAATCTGGAGACGTGATAAAGAGAGTTGACAATGCGCCCCTGCAGCTGTAAATACACAATGTCATGTCTGAAAATAACTGATGAGAAATGATCTAAGCTCAAAATGTGCATTGATTTCATTGCCTCAACCCCATCCCTTTCCAATCATTTCAGCTATCACTTCTGTCGACTGTGCAACTCCAAAAAAAAGGGTAAAAATCAACAGCAGAGCACTAACCTCAAATGCATAAAAAGATCACCCTTCCTGCTAACATATGAATAAAAGATATTGCATTACAGTCTTTTTTTTTCCAGTGCAGTTTCCCAGTTAGCTAATCAAAACGATACAGTGTCATTCCATACAACAAATGTGTTCTTTATTAACCAACAGACATTCTAGTCAGACTGTGTTGCTTGCCAGACGGAGGTGATTGTGTTATCTGTGAGGCCGGCTGTGCAACTCTCCGCTGGGCTCCGGCAGCTCGAGGATTGTCCCTTACCTCTCCACTACCCCAAGCACTGCTTCTCCCCTGCACTCTAATTGCCTCCATTACTGTATCTGCAGTCAGATAAAATGCTAATTTCACAGCACATTAATTTCTCCAGGCTGAACAATAAGCAACACAAAGCCCAGGCCGCCTGTCTTTGCCTGGGCAAGCACGTCTGCAGTGCTGGGCTCCTTCCCAATGGTAGAGGAGTGAGAGCACCATTATGCACAGGTCAATGAAATGAAGGAAAAATCCATCGATTCTACATTTGAAAAGAAAACACAGGAGAAGGGCTGGGGCAGGGTGATTTATCAGTCTCAGACGGAGTCTGGCAGTCAGGCCTGGAAAATGCTGAGGAGAAATGCTCCATCCTCATTGGCCTGCTTCGGCCAAGCCATAACACAGTAACATCTGTCTATGAATAGATATAGCTTTTCAACCCTCACCTGCAACATGAGAGACTTTTTGAAATGGGATCTGAGTTGTAGAGATAAAACTGGAGGTTAACTAAAAATGATCTGTTGTTGAGATTTTGTGGATTTTTTTTAACACAACTATAACTCTGATCTACTTAAGCTTTATGGGGTGATTTAGCTCATTTTATATCCATCATTTTTTTCCCCCCGGAGTTCATCGATCATCCCTATTTCTCTTGCTCAGAAGCACCCGTCTGTGTACATCAACCTAATGTTCTCATATTATATGCATGGCTTGATTCCTCCCTCCAGCATCCCCAACTGTCTCTGGATTAGCAAGTCCACACCCCACTTCACAAATCAAAACGTTTAACATAATAGCTCCCCATCCTCTAATGGCTACACAACACACTTCATTTATTCAGCCACCGTTTTTAATAAGTCATTATCAAATTCCACTTAATTCTATTCAGCCCTTCCGGATAGCGAGAACAGTGAGGGAAGTGCTGTTAACCCTGTGCGAAATTCTGCGTTTGTTTGTGTGCGCATGTGTGCATGTGCTTGAGCCAGGAGCAGAGTGAATCCTCACCCAAGGACAGTCTCTCTTCCTGGGAGAGGCAGATTTCCACCCTGGGGTGGGGCTGGCCTCGTCACTCTCTGATAAGCCCTTCACATGAAGAGCACTGGAGGGCTCACTACAGTGTGCACCAACATAAACAAGTCACATCGAGTCACAATTCAACTCCGTGATTATACAGCATATTAACAAAGGTCGTTGAAATTGTAATATGTTACAGGTTGTTTGGTGATAAACAACCAGGGTGGGTCAAATGAGGTCCAGGTGTTCTTTCATGAGGACTCAGGAAGCTCACTGAAGTCAGAACAATCTGCAATTTATCATTTTCTATGGCTGGTCTTGAACAAATACCCTGCGTGCTGCATAAAAGACATAAGAATGTCAAAAGGTAGATGAGAGATATTTGGACACTTGGCTTTCTACATTCCTGTGTAAAACATTAAGTGTCCACATGTAGAATTTAAAGGTTGTAGACTATGGTGACCCCTTGTGTCCCTCAGTTATAGTATTTTATGCTGTTACAAAAACAGCACCGTTCCTCCAACCCACCCACCTCATCGCAGACAGACAGCAGACATGTACACAATACAAAACAAGTGAATGATGGAACTGAAATAAACACCTGAAAGACGATGCTTTCTTCCCTACAGCAGAAGATGCGTTCAGCAGGAGTCAAACTCAGGTCAGTCAGTCAAACGGCACTGCTTCACTTCTTACTCACGTGATCGTAACTCACTCAGGGTTAGGTTGTTTTGCAACTGAACAGGCTAATAAACAAAACAAATAAATGATGGTAAATATTTTAGATCCAATAAGTTGAGATAACAAGAAAGCCTTTTGCACATCAGGTTTGGAGAGGGCTGTATTCTGCTAGCTTGACCAGTGTTTGTAATATATATTTCCAAATCAATACAAGGAAGGCAGCCTGCCGGCTACCTGGATAGGAAACAGTAGCAATGGGATAAAAATCTTTTTTATCATTCGGCAGACAGAATATATTTTCATCCAGATGGCTAGAAGAGGATTCTGAAATTAGTGTTTTAAAATGATCTTCTGGGCTTTTCAAACAACACCAGTTAATTATCTTTTACAGAAACCGAAGGTTAACTCTGTGACCTGAATGTATGCCAATACGTGAGACGCACAAACTGGGGCTAATATTTATCACTTCAACTTTACAGAGCTAACTAAGCCACTGTTTGCTAACAAGTTCGCCATATCAACTTGAAAGGCGATGACATGTCAATGTTGTGTTTACTACTTGTTTCCACTGCCCCCAAGTCAAGGAAATCAGTCATTGCAGGTTGTGCTCCTCTTCCAGTGTGCTGACTGTACTGGTGTCTATGTGAAAATTACATCTGACAAATAAGACCCGACATCAGACAGCAATTCTTTAATTAGTATTTAGCCTTAACAGTTGCACTTGAACACACCGCAAAGACTTTTTGCATGAGAGGATACAATGAATTTGTAGTGCAACAACATTACAGAAAGAAAAACAAAATGGAAAAAAAAGAACTAGCCAACCATTTTCATGCCACTGAGAGGGAGCCATGTACAGATTCTAAAGCCCTTTGTATTTATGAAAATTTTTAATTCTGGACTAGGTAAAGAAAATTTACTTGACCTGAATGATAAAAAGCTGAAACTGGCAAAAAAAAAAGAAAAAAGATAAAACATACAAATTTATAAATGTGTGAAATCCAGTTAGACTGCTCACTGACTGCTACCTCCACCATTTCAACATACTAAGAAGGTGTCATTAAACGGTAAATACTCATCAGTCAGTTAATTGATAGACCCCTGAACTGGCTCGTTACAGCAGCATGGACATTCTGCCAAAGAGCAAGTATGACCTTTCTTCAAATTTCTGGATGCTGCCTGAAAAAGACTGCCAAGCTTCAAACACGTTGCGATCAAGTAGCTGCCATCACAAGCAAGTTTCTGTTTATTTTACTCTGAGCACTAATACAAAAAATAAAATTGAACAACATTCAACATTACATTTAGGTAACGTATTGGGTAACATGCCAAGATGTTCAGTCTAATCACTTAAAAGTGATTTTCCCAGCTTTCCATAAAAATAATATCATACGGTAATGATGCTCCATTGCATCACATTACAGTTATGGTGGTTTGAATAAACAGAGTGGATGGCAAAAACAAAAAATAACACAAAATTAAATATCTAATAATTCTTCTGTATACAGAGCATGCAGCTAGGTGGTTTAGACCACTGAAATACAAATGAAAGTTTGTGTTTCCTCATATAATAACAGAAATCCCTCACTGTCTAATGTAAACCTGCACAGTGTTACGAGTATAAACATTCTTCCTTAACAATTTCAAAATGTTTACCATCCACACAACTGGAATGGAACTGAATATCTATTAAAACACAGTCAGCTAGTGAAAGGCTTAAGTGTGGCAGACCGAGTTACATCATACTCGTAGCTGATATTAACCCCCTGTTTCTGAGGCCTGTTCTGGCAAGTGTGTATGGTTCCTCCTGTTTCCATTCAAACACTCTGAGTGCTGTGGAAGTGTTGACAGACTGAGCACGCCCGCACTGGCTGGCTGGCTGGCTGGCTGGCTGGGGACTGGGTGGGGTAAAGAGAGAGCCTGCTGGAGGAAAAGGAAAGAGGATAGGAAGCTGGGGCCACAAGCTGCACGTGGGACAATGAACAGACAAGCTCTGTTAACTCTGCATCTCGGTATGCATCAGCAGGCACAATGCTAACAGCTTAAAAAGATATCAATCAGATAGTGTTTATCAAAGAGTGTGGAGGACTACTGATAGATTGAGAGGTGTCTCTGGTGTGGAAATCACTTGGTGCATGTTTGAGAAGTGATGGCAGGTGGGATGCCATGATGCCTGCCTCCCCTCCCCTAATTAAACCATTACTGCAGGGCGTGGAGACTTGGAGGGGATTACATAATGCACTCCAATGTGCGGGAATGGGCCAGTCCCAGTGGACAGCAGGCAGTGAGAAAGACAGACAGAGAAAGAGTAGAGGAGAGAGGCATTTGAGGCATTTGAGATTAAGTCCCTTTCATCTTCAACCAGACTCATATTTCCTAAAGTTAAGTACTAGATGAAGACTGTGCGATTACTCTCTCCCTCTCCGTTTCTCTCTCTCTTTCATTCTCTCTTTCACACACTTTTGCACACACACACTCACACGCACTCACTCTCTTGGTCTCTCTCTTTTTTTGCCTTTAGTGGAGGACTCACGAAATGTGCATTCAAATGCCTGTGGAAGACTCAGGCTCCCAATCCCCAGTGCTAAATACAGGAATTTCTAAGAATCACAGTTCAAAAAGGAGACACTTAGCTATCTGCTCTCACATTTCACAAGAGAACCAGAGTCAATGGCTGGGCTAGGATGCTTATAGTAGATGCTTCAACATGGAGTGGATTACCACAAATGTTTCAGCGGATGCTACAGTGTTGGCTAACCGCACAATAAGGGTTAGTTGCAACAATCCTCATTGTTACTTTCTGGAATTAAAACAAACACATGGAAATAAAGTGTATGAGCATCACAAGTGATGTCTGGTATCCACCGGAATGTATTTTCACTAATGTAATCAAAGAGGGGAGGAAAAAAAGACCAGATGGAAAAAATGTGTTGTGGCGAGAGGAAATACAGGCATGTGCTTGTATTTAAGGAAGCATTTTTCTGAGTTACACAGAGCAGATGCACTTCAACAGTCTTTCAAACATTCTCCATAGTGAGCAAACATTTTCGTGTCTAAGTCACGCTGAAGGTTACACCTGAGAGAAGCTTCTCCTTCCCGAAACGGTTTCCCTAAACGCTGCTTTCCGCCTCAAACGCTACTTGCGAGGGAATCACTCCAGATCACCATTCACATTTCTTAACACCGAGATACACTTTGATAGGAACCCGTAAAACAAACAGCAAAGCTCAGGTGGGTCGCATGTGCAGAGGTAGATGGATATATTATACTAAATCTCACATGTGATGGAATTGTTTCAGCCAGATACGAGGCAGGAGAGTAAATCACTATGATTGCTCACAAACAGCCGGATTCAGCCGAGATACGCTCAGGTTGGGGAGCTATCACTCAAGCCCCGAGAGACAGAACACTCAAATCCGCTCTCTCTGAGCCCTCTCCATGTCAAGTGGATTGGGGGGGGGGTATCATGACATGAAAAATGTCTATCCTCTGGCTCCAATCACACAGGCTCTCATATGATTAAGGCATTGCGGCAATCAAGCAAATTCCGGGTTGTGTGTTTGTGTGAGAATGGGAGAGATCTTCACTGGGGCAGGGCTTCTCCACTCAGCAGTGTTTGCTGAAATAAATCCTGCATCTCCAGTGGTGCCAGACAGCAGACGCTGTCTTTGCCAGCTGTCTGCCATGCCGCTCTGCTCCATTCTACTCGCCGTTTGCTGCCGTGACTGCTGTCCGACGCTCAGCACTCAGCCCCTTGTTTTCATAACAATTCCGGCACGGACGGCTGGCACAGCTGTTCTGTGGGTCCCCACGGCCTTTTAAAAAAGGCAATAAATCAATCTAGGCACTCAATACAGGCGGGAAATTGACCAATTAGAGTGGCCCAAGATGCTTATGTTCAGGCGGACGATTTTACAAATTGGCTATCTATTTATACCAACACAGGCACTCCACAAGAAAAATTCACTGGCTGCAGTCAGTGCATTAATGTTTTGTTTTTTTCTCAGGCAACAGACACCACATCTTAGTATTCTGAGGCCCTGCTGCTTAATCACACATCCCTCATTCAACACAGCCTTTGTATAGCCACTACGTTCTTTATAACTCCCACTGTTTGTATTAGCAACACAAAGAAAAGATGTGATCAAACATCAAATGGTGTAATTTAGTGTTTGTATTTATGCTTTATGTGCAAAAATAAAAATGGTCTTTTGGTAGTGAGGTCTCATTAGCATGTACACTCACTTGCTTTGACAAAGCCTTGTGAGAAGAGGCTGCCCAAAGTATTCCTTATATGTGCTACTGAGCAATTGCTTGAATAGCGTGTCAGACTTTAACAAGCAATCATTAATTTGAGCTATGTAATATACAGGGGCACATAATGCTATAGTATAGCGTGAGATTAAAATGTGATACAACTTCATGAATATTGTGAAATTTATGTTTGGTTGTTTGCTGCCTCTTTTAACTATTCAGAATATTAACTAATCATTTTCATCCTTTCATGCAAGCCTAATACAGTTTTAAGTTAAATGAAATAGTGTGTCTAGTATGTACATCTTGTTCATGATCACGAGGAACATCATCAGTATATTTCACTATTATTATCATTATTATCATTTTTTGAACGACAGGCCTGTTGCCTGTCGCACACCTTTCTTTCCCCCTAAAACAGAAAATGAACTCGATTAGGAGCTACAGGTGCGCTGGCATCTGTTAGCAATCTGTCTGTGTACTGGCATTTTTTTTCTGCTCTATCTAAAAAGCATCCAGACTGAACATCATCGTGATGCCTTTGTTGTATGATTATCAATCTCTAGGTAACAATCAAATAGCAGGCTGCTTGCACCTGTACGGCTGTATTCTCCATATGCTGCTCTCATAACAGGTAACAGTACAAGTTAGCATTCAACACCCAGAACTGGCTGATGCAACGCTCAGGCTAAATCATGCACAAGATCCCGAAACAAGCCACAATGGTGGTTTTGTAAAGCCGCTGGCTAAACGTGGTAAAGCCTAATTAGTGCTACTCTGTAACAAAGTCCACTGACTACGTTCTGAAGAATGCCATGAGCGCAAGCAGCAGTCCCTTATGTTATGCTAAGTAGAACTCCTGAGCATCATTATCATTCACAGTCTACTTGCCTGCAGACTCATTTATGCTTACATGTCACTTTCCTTCCATACAGTCTAATCAGCTGATTAACACACACACACACACATGCGCGCGCACACTGTGAAGACTTTAAAGGTTACTGTCTTTTTCTGAGTACTTAATCTAGATAACCCTGTGCAGCGGGGTTATCTATATTAAAATAAACAGGAAATGAAAACAAACAGGCCTGTGTTGTTTTTCTCCCCCATTCTTTCTCCAAAAAAGGATGGCCCGTGGCTCTTTAGCTGCAGCAAGGGAGAAAAACACCACTGCTTATGCTATGACTCAATCTCCTCTGCTTGGCACGACTCATCAGCCCATCATTTGTGTCTTTCTTTCCCGTCTGTGACCCTGTATGCCATTCACAAGGGTGCAAGGGTTAGATTTGTACTCAACAATTTTATCACTTAAAAAAAAAGGATGATTGGTTTAGCTGCATTTTTAGCACATATTGTAGCAGGGTTCAAACACTTCCATTTTGATGCTATCAATTACCCTCTTTATTCCTCAATTCCAACCCCTTAAATATTAATATGATTCCATAATGAGGCTGAGTGGTCGGAATCACTCACTGTCCCTCAAGGCAGCTTCGCAGTGGACGAGTGCACAGACCTCGCTTGATGAATAAAACCATCCCATTAAGCTACACTTCACCACTCATACATGCCTCTGTGGAAATTTTGTCTTCCTCTTTGTCACAGGGAAAAAAATAAAAAAGGCTCCATGCTCAGTCTGCAGGTGCCTCCTCTAATAACTACATTCTTCACCTGGTGTCTTGGAGCTGCACGCTGCCAAGTCAGATTTAATAAATTTTAATAGGTTTATGTGTGTGCATATGTGTGCTTGCACATGTATATGTATGTGTGTGTATTTTTATGTGTGTTTTGTGGTATCTGGTAGGAGTATTTAACATGAGGATTTAAGTAAGAAAACATAAACAAAAACTCCACACTGCCACCATCTTAAACAATTACCCACAAAATACTTTCTCCTTTCTTCTTTGAGGCTCCAGACGGGCCTGAAAAACTGTTTTTCATGCTTCCAAATGAACTGCATGATATACTCCACGCGGTCAATGGTTTACAGGCAAAGGAGGACCTTTCAATTACTGCCTGATGAGGCCTGAAAAGAGACAGTCCTCAGTGGAGTGCACAGAATGAGAAATGAGACGCTTAAGATCACTGAAATTGTTACATTTCAAAAAGCAATTTTCTTAAATTGCTGAACAAGTTACTAAAATCAGACACCCAATTAGGATCTGATTTTTGAGAGTGGAATTAAAGGAGTGGCTCTACTATCAGCACTGTCTGGGGTACAGGCAACCGTTGCTCATCTCCACAGCAAGGCTTTTATGTGTAGGACCCCATATCATGCAACTCACACAATCTAATTAGCTCCTCTCGAATGGAAGAACACTCATTTTGAAATGCAGCTAAAAAACGGCACGAGATAACTTGGGCTGCTGTTATTGTCGCATTTATCGACAGATCCTCCCTTTCATGTGTCATGTGAAAATGAGTAGCCATGCTACTGAATCATCACTATTTAGACAGTCAGCTAATACACTGTGAAATGAGCACCACTTCACCATCACAGAGCAAAATAAATCATGCTCTGAATAGAGCTTTTGACAAGAGCGTTTATTATTTCTATAATACTTGCAGCTTGATACTTCTTGTAATAGTGTATTAGGAAATGATCCTCTCTTGGAACTGCACTGACCTTTCACTGAGCAACTTAACATAATATCTTTCAGAGAAATTAAGTGACAGCAGAATCTGCTACTCACTTACAAATTCAAATAGTTACATAAAGCCCTTCCGTATGCGAATACATGCAAATACATATATAAGTACACTCAGAGGCATGCAGACAAACTGAGGCATGTGCGGATTCACCCAGACACACACACACGCACGCACGCACGCACGCAAGCAGAGCCGAGGCAACCAGTGAACCATGAAACATCTTCATCCATCTCTGTTCCCATGGCAACGAGTGAAATCATATTCCTTTTACAACTTTGTTCTCCACTCAAAAATGTAACCATCTGCTAAAAACATATAGTCACACAGAAAAGTTATGTTATGAATATTTTACGGGGAGGGGGGTGGGCTTCGCTAGCAGCTGCAGGCATTATGGTCCCTGGCCAACGTCTTCCTTCCAGGCAGAAAACAGCCACATCCTCCCCCACCGTGGATGATGCTGAGGGGGACGTCCTTCTTCAGGAGAGCCCTGGCTGCTCGCACTCCCGTACGGCTATAATTCTTCCAACAGAGCGCCACAGAATTAAAGCTGACCTGTCTTTTTCCTTTTTAAGCCAAACACAATTTGTACCACGGTGTATATATATAGTTTCACGTTTATCTTTCTATAGCATGGCTTTTGTTCCCACACACAACTGGAGTGCGTGTTTTGTTGTATTGTCTGTGATCACTGAAATTTGATTTTGAAATTGAATTCTTAAACATTAACTTATATTTGTATTTCGCAATATTAAGTTATATTTTAATTGAACGAAAGGCTTTCAAATTATTAAAATGAAAAAAACAAAATACTGCTCTGTAATACAAAATTTCAAACTGTGCTGTAGCCAACATTCCAGACACTTTTCACACATTTTAATGTTTTAAAAACTTGACTTTGGTTTGTTTGTGTGTGTGTGCAAGACAGGGGTCTCTAGGTGGGTTCAGGTTTTGTTTGGGTTTTCCTCTAGTTTTTAACAAATATATATTAACTTACTAACAGGTGAAAAAAAAAAGACTAATAACCGTCTTTAAACATTTTTCCCCATGTAGTATTGCTACGTTTACGCAGTCTTAACACAGTTTTCTTTCGCAAGGCTGATTGACAATCATGCCATCCGGTTGTGAATAAGCCTAATGAAAACAGCATTTTTACACCTGAACAGTCTTGATGATGCATATTTCACAGAGGCGTAATCAAATGTCTTTTTTCTTTAAGTATCAGTCTCCCAATAGCATCTTCATTGGTACTAATTGGAAGCATGAAGTTACTTTCAGTCATCCCCTGAAGCATGAAATAATCTATTCTCTGCTATTAAAAAAACGATTTAATAATGTTTTTTTTTTTTAGAAGAAGCGTTGTTCTGTGGACCACAATAGAACGTCAAACACAGTAATTTACCTACAGTATATTTGATTTCACTCGTCTGTTAACCACCAGTTTCCTTGTAAAAAGTAACTACTAAGAAAGCAGAATCAATTCATGAACCTTATTTGTTAATGAAGTTCTGAAAAATGTATGTGAATGTGATCCATTTTAGTATTGTTGCTTATTCAAATGTATGCATCCAAATGATACGTGGTTTTAATCCTAGAATAGGTCATATGTTGGATCATAGCATTGAAAATAATGCACTGCATTGGAGTTATGCTTAAGTTTAGCAAGTTAGTATGCTAATGTTAGCAAGTACAGCTGGGGTTGACAAGAATTTGGTCATTACTTTTAGATGTATCCTGTCATTAGCTGAAGGGCTAAACAAGTGAAAATATTTGCCCTGGCTGAATGAAAAAGAGATAAAAACATGTTCAAGAGCATACGTTTTAAATCATTCATGTCCTTATCAAAGAGCAGATTACTCAATTCCAATTCACTGCAAGAAAATTTAATCCAGATATCTTTTACATTTCAAATCATAACACAACAACAAATTAGGGGTTTAAAGTTTAAGTTGAGCACAGTTTTCAAATTTGTTCGCCATTCACTTTCTCAAAAATATATTTCATTGTTTTCAATTAGCTAGTTTTTACTTCCTTTTTTTTTTT